>VKHL01000114.1:0-91699 GCA_015146655.1 Ochromonas danica
TTCGTAGACCCTGTGTTTATGCTGGGCCAGTCTTCGTCTTCTGGCTTTGCTTCCTATCGTCAAGGACAGCGCTAGGATACTTCATGTGCTGAGGTGTGATGGGTGGGGGCACATCGTTAGTCGTTGTGGTTAGGAGGCTGGGTTGCTTTCATTGTTCGTAGATTTCGTAATGCTCTACGTTAAACGGTAGTAATGCCATGATTCGTTGATTGTAGGTTTTAAATCGTTTCTATCATATGAAATTGTGTTTTCATCTTCACATCACAAATGCTAGCGGGGTGGAGTACTTGATGTGGATAGATTGGTACTTCTCATCATGGCAATGTCCTTCAAGTCTCAGTCCTTAATTTCAATGGCTAGATAGATAAATGAAGAAGAGAATCATCATCACGATTTAGTCAGATTAAGTTTTAACTGGATGGTTGATAGCCAAGGAAAGCAAACAGCAACAAAAATGAGCGGGTAAAGAAGTGGTAGACTAGTTGATTGCATTGTGATCATCAGATCAGCCAATGACAACGGAAGGAGAGCTGGAAGGTTGAAGCAAATTTAGTCGTGCAAGAATGTCTTGCATTCTTCTTCCATAGTCTGTGTGGCTCTTGACGATGTCTGTGAAGTCAACATTCTCCACTTCACGCACAACATCTGTGGAAATAGGACATATACCCGCTACGGTGAAGTTGAAACGTTGATAACGATAGAGTAAACCTAGTATGAGGTCATGATTGGAATATCCATTGATAAGCCTTCCACCCACTACTCGGCGCACTTGTGACCAAGAGCGAGAAGTCGCACTAACGGGAGCACCAAGAAGAATCACATCCTGCACCAATCCCTGCAAATCCACAGCATTTTGAACTTCCCAAGAGGAAGTTTGAGGCTCCAATTTGACTTCTCCTTCATCATCAGGCACTTCTTTCTCAATTGTGTCCGATTCTCCTGGCGGACGCTCAGGTGATGGTGCAGATGGCTTCGATCCAGTCAGCCAAGCCAACTTGCTCTTCACGAAAGATTGCTTTTGTTCTACTCGAACCACATTATCCTGTGCAGCAGGATTGGCTTCTGCTCTTGGTGTACCAGGTTCTGACTCCACACGCTCATCACCGGAGGAAAATGTTTGAAAATCGGTCTGCAAAGGTTGATTTTGTTTGGCACTGCTCGAGAAATCGTTTGGATTGCTTGAAGCTTTCCTTTTAGTCATTGTATCTAATACGCGTGCGAGCTCTCTGAGACAAGAGAAAATCACTCGAGCTCCCATCGAATAACCACAAAGTGTAACGGGACGATTTCCATAACTGCGCGCAAGCAATGCCTACCAAAGTGATATCAAAGTCATTCATTATGAAAACATCCTCACTAGACGATAACAAATCATCATCATGCTTACATGAGCCAATTCGATTCCTGCTTGATCTGCGCGTTCAACAGCGATGGTCCATAAATTGTCAATAACATCTGTCATTTTGATCTGACAACAATCGAAGCAGTGATTAGAGGTGATCAATAACGATCAATTAATTGGACTATACTATACTATACTATATATCACACTGTCTTACCAGAAAGACTGGCCACAGCACGGCAGCAGCAAGTGATGTGAACACAGTGGCAGCAAGAATATTCTAACAGAGACACCAGCCGTCACTTCACATCAAAGAGAACAAAACAACAACCATTCAGTCATCATACCTGCACTGCTGAAGAAGAAAGCTTGGCAGCCATGCTCACCAAGGAACTGCCCAAATCCTTTTGCAAACGTGTCTCCCAACGAAGAAGATACAATTCATAAGCCTCGCTGATTTCCAGATTACGCCATTGCCTATGAAATGAACAAAAGAGAGCGAATTACACCATCAACTACTACTAGAATGCAACAGAGCCTTACCAATAAACAGGACGTTCTGGAGCAACGGATGCATCGATTAGAGCACTTTCGATCTCGTAATCCTTGGCCGTGATGATTCCAGGCGGTACAGAGGATTCACCCACAGTCTCAACAGCATGCTTTCCATCTTCTTCTTCATCGTCATCGTTGTCCTGCAGAGTGTTCAACGTGTGATTGCCTGCGCTGGTTGACTGTGAGACAAGAGAAGCCAATGTTTCATAGCCAAAGTCTGTTGTTTCTTCTGTAGCTGCAGCTTGCACACCACTTTTCCCATCTGTGTTTGTCTCTTCTAAACCAAACTCATCCAGTTTGGAAGCTTTCGCTCCACCTTTCTCCTTCCCCTTCCCAGTCATAAACCGCATATTGAAGAATCCTTTGGAATGCGCCTGATCGTCAAGTTCTTCAAGGATATTGCTCACTCCACGTAAGGTGATCTCACTGGGTGTAATGTGTACAGGAGGAGCGATTAAGTTGCCGTTGTCTCTTGGGTCGAAGCCAGTGCTTCTCATCAACTGCAAACAACAGAATCAGATCAGATTGTGAACAAATAGGTCAATCAACAACGACGACAACAACAAGCAATACCTCGTCGAAGAGTTGATCTTGATGAAGTTCATAATCTTCAATCTCTTCAGCAGCTTTTTCAATTCTCTCTGGCGCATGCATCTGATAGAAACGTATTAGACGCTCTTGGAAAGACAAAATCTCAGGCAAAACACCAAAAGCTCGCTTGTAATCTTCATCATTTTCCATCCATCCAGACACCATGATCATGATTGCCATTTGACCCTTTAGAACAACAACAACAACAACAACAACAACAACAACAACAACAACAACAACAACAACAACAACAACAACAACAACAACAACATGCCATATTGTTAGTCTTAATATGATCAGATACAATTAGAGTGGAGGAGCATTTCTGTTTAAACAAACCTTCTTCTCTGAGTGTAACTCGAATTCAAACTCAGATACCCCACGTGTTCTTTTCATCATTTTATATCCAGCAAGACCTGCTCCAGTACTGCCAAAGATAGCAGCGACAGTAGTGACCTGAAAGAGTGCCAAACAGCCAAGACAACGACAAACACCATCAGCTGTTAGACTCATGGTAGTATTCAATACGAGGTGAACTCACACTGACGGCAGCAGCAGCTGAAGTGCCTCCCATGACAAGAAGAGCACCAGCTAAAGCAGGAGCAGCAAGTCCTCCAGTCACTGCCAAGACCGCGCCAGCACCCAATGAGACTGCCCCTATCTTGGCATATCTATTTCAACACACAGCACAATACAACCACCACACCACACCATACCATACCATATATCATTATCATCACATTCTACTATTAGACTATGATCATCTCTAACCTGATCATCTTTTCTCGTTGTGTTAACACTTTCTTACGATGTAAGATAGTATTAATAACTTTCTCATGTTCATGTATATAGATTGCTAATTGTTTTTCAATGAAAACAAAATCATTAGATGGAATTCCTAAACTACCCGCTAGATTACGAATAAGTGCTCTACCACGTCCATCATATTTATTATAAGATAGTAGAGATAAGATCAGACGCATGATGACTTCAACACGTTGTAAAGAAGATAAATGTAAACTATTGAGAAAGACATCAACAGAATCTTTGCTTGGCTGACAAGTTGTTGGGAGAAGAGAGAGATACGCTTGGAGGTATTTATCTTCAACATGGAGGTCTTGTTGTAAAGCAATTAAGACTTCCATAGCCCAGCTTTCATCCAGCACCACACCGCTATCGTCTTCTGCACCTCCACTACCACCACCAGCAGAAGCAACAATTGACAAGGAAGATGATGTTTGAGAGAAATCAGGAGGAACATGAAGAACGACAAGAGCGAGTAAGGAAGCTCGTTCGTTTAGATAGGTACATTTCTTGAACATGATTTCTTCTTCTTGTTAGTAATAGACTAGGACAGCAAAGCTATTAATTGATTTAATTCGATGATTTAATTTAATTCTTCTTCTCGGTGTTGTTGTTTCCCAACACAAGCAATCTCCCCTCTCAACAAACATCGACTTTGCCAATAGTGAGAAAATGAGACTTTTAGAATAGAAAGCAGGATAGGTGGAGCAGAAGTAAGCAAAATTGGTTTGAAAGTCGCCTACAACACTGGAATAAGTCGCATAATGGAGATGAGATACTGCTGTATTGTTGTCAATTCCTCAATATTGTGATCTATTCGAATAATAATAATAACAATAAATTAAAAAATAAATAAATTAGGAAATAATTTTAGTTTAATTTCACTTTGATTTTTGATATTCTCAGTACCTAGGATAATAAGCAGGAGATAATTTATAATTTATAATTTATTATTATTATATTATTTTTTATTGTGTAAAACAGACGACTGTCATTCATTCATTATCATGAATAACAATAATAATAATAACAATAATAATAATGGTAATAGTAACGGTGATGGTGGTGAAGTGACGGTGGAGAAGAGGAAGCGAGGACGTCCCAAGAAGGTAAAGAACGGCACAACAGAGAAGACAGCGACTCCTTCGCCAGAGACTGCGGCTGCTAATGGGCAGAAGAGGAAGCGAGGACGTCCTCCAAAGGATCCCGTGGCCAACGAGTTGAAGAAGCAGCGCAAAGTGCCTGGAAGGAAAAGAGGTCGACCTAAGAAGAATGAGTCTGTGGTTGAAGAGAAACAGCAGGAAGAAGACGATGATGAAGATGAAGGACATGATGAAGAGACAGAATCTGGTGAGAAAGAAGACGAAAAACAACAATCATCACCAAAACAACAACAAGCTGAAACACAATCACCACTAAAACAACGAGAACAATATGAAACTCCACCAAGAGGAGAAACAGAAGCAGAAGATGATAAGAAAGGTTGGAGACATTAGACTAGTTTACTGTCTGACGTGTGTGACTTGATCATCATCTGTGTTGTTCCATGTGCTGTATTTGCTTTGTCTGTGTAGCAGAGAAAAGCGTCGATGATGATCATGCTGCTGCTCCTTCTGAAGCTCCTTGAGATTGCCAGAAGACTTCTTCTTCCCTCAGGCTTATTCTCAATCGGAGGTCCTCGTCTTCACTGCTTTCCTCTCTTCGCTTCCTTTTGCATGCTAAGTGTAGTTTAGTAGAATCCTTGTTGTGGATTGGATGATGAAGATTGCTCCAGCTGACGGGATTGTTGCGTGTTTGACAGTTGGCACGTTGTGCCGGGTTGTTGTTGTTAATGTAAAATATGTAATAAATATGCGTGGACCTTGTTGAAAGATCACTCTGACCACATAGAGCGATATACAATACAAAGCTAATGCTATCGAAGGAGAAACTACATTCTGTGGAGAGACAGCTGCTCTTCTTTGGGCTCGCCGTCATAGTCTTCCTAAAAAAGTGGTGAACTCTTGGTGGATGGCTTCTCTGCCATTTCCGTCACACGAAGATTATGAGAAGTTCGTTGGATGGGACTAAAGACTATCCATGGAAGGTGGCCTGACGATAACAGAAACAATTGAAGTCAGAGAAAGCGAAGCCAAACACAGGGAAGGAGATGTGCATCACAGTGTGGTAAGACAGGAAGTAGACTACTACTACTATTGCTGTATATCAGAGTATATCGGGCAAGTTTCATTGTTCAAGCGTCAGCGATCCACCTGAACACCATTATCTGCCCAAAGTATATATCGTTACAAGTCAACAATCTCAGACGTGGTGATTTGAGGCGAATGACACCTTTCGGTGCCATCCCACCACAAACCAGACGAATCTGCGATTCCCTTTAGAACGAAAAACAGCACACACAAAGCAAACACCAAGTACCAAACACACAAGGAGAAAACGTAGTTGACCCTTTATTCTCCTCACCTTAATATAAGGCAATCCATCGCAAAACGCTGGATGTGTCATTGCCTCCTCCAATATGCGTGGATGTTGGAACATCATTCTGACAACAAAGAGGGAAATACAGTACATGGCAAATGCTATCCAAGGAGAAATAACACCCTGTGCGGATGAGAAGGCATTATTGTTCAACCCGGCACATCTGATTCATCAGTTTCCTCTTCAACACTATGAACACCTGCGCTTTTCATTAAATACCACTGCCTCGCAAGATCAATCATAGGTCATATCCATGGAAGGTGGCCTGACGATAACAGAAACAATTGAAGTCAGAGAAAGCGAAGCCAAACACAGGGAAGGAGATGTGCATCACAGTGTGGTAAGACAGGAAGTAGACTACTACTACTATTGCTGTATATCAGAGTATATCGGGCAAGTTTCATTGTTCAAGCGTCAGCGATCCACCTGAACACCATTATCTGCCCAAAGTATATATCGTTACAAGTCAACAATCTCAGACGTGGTGATTTGAGGCGAATGACACCTTTCGGTGCCATCCCACCACAAACCAGACGAATCTGCGATTCCCTTTAGAACGAAAAACAGCACACACAAAGCAAACACCAAGTACCAAACACACAAGGAGAAAACGTAGTTGACCCTTTATTCTCCTCACCTTAATATAAGGCAATCCATCGCAAAACGCTGGATGTGTCATTGCCTCCTCCAATATGCGTGGATGTTGGAACATCATTCTGACAACAAAGAGGGAAATACAGTACATGGCAAATGCTATCCAAGGAGAAATAACACCCTGTGCGGATGAGAAGGCATTATTGTTCAACCCGGCACATCTGATTCATCAGTTTCCTCTTCAACACTATGAACACCTGCGCTTTTCATTAAATACCACTGCCTCGCAAGATCAATCATAGGTCATATCCATGGAAGGTGGCCTGACGATAACAGAAACAATTGAAGTCAGAGAAAGCGAAGCCAAACACAGGGAAGGAGATGTGCATCACAGTGTGGTAAGACAGGAAGTAGACTACTACTACTATTGCTGTATATCAGAGTATATCGGGCAAGTTTCATTGTTCAAGCGTCAGCGATCCACCTGAACACCATTATCTGCCCAAAGTATATATCGTTACAAGTCAACAATCTCAGACGTGGTGATTTGAGGCGAATGACACCTTTCGGTGCCATCCCACCACAAACCAGACGAATCTGCGATTCCCTTTAGAACGAAAAACAGCACACACAAAGCAAACACCAAGTACCAAACACACAAGGAGAAAACGTAGTTGACCCTTTATTCTCCTCACCTTAATATAAGGCAATCCATCGCAAAACGCTGGATGTGTCATTGCCTCCTCCAATATGCGTGGATGTTGGAACATCATTCTGACAACAAAGAGGGAAATACAGTACATGGCAAATGCTATCCAAGGAGAAATAACACCCTGTGCGGATGAGAAGGCATTATTGTTCAACCCGGCACATCTGATTCATCAGTTTCCTCTTCAACACTATGAACACCTGCGCTTTTCATTAAATACCACTGCCTCGCAAGATCAATCATAGGTCATATCCATGGAAGGTGGCCTGACGATAACAGAAACAATTGAAGTCAGAGAAAGCGAAGCCAAACACAGGGAAGGAGATGTGCATCACAGTGTGGTAAGACAGGAAGTAGACTACTACTACTATTGCTGTATATCAGAGTATATCGGGCAAGTTTCATTGTTCAAGCGTCAGCGATCCACCTGAACACCATTATCTGCCCAAAGTATATATCGTTACAAGTCAACAATCTCAGACGTGGTGATTTGAGGCGAATGACACCTTTCGGTGCCATCCCACCACAAACCAGACGAATCTGCGATTCCCTTTAGAACGAAAAACAACAAAACACACAAAGCAAACACCAAGTACCAAGCAACAAACACAAAAACACCAGGAGAAAATATAGTCAAGTCTATTTTTTCCTCACCTTAATATTAGGTTGCAAAACTCTGAACATATCCACACATCTGATTCGCACTTCTGGTTGTGTTTGGCATCAAACCATTATTAGTTATTTTCCATGAAGACTTAGACACGTGGCAAAGACTGTATGAAACAGTCAGTCAGTCAGTTGGTCAATGCCACCTCTTCAGTGCTCACTTCGTTGTTTTAGAGTCGATGCCCATGTCATTCTGCCGGGAGCACCTCGGACTTTGTGTTGGGAGCATTGCCGCCGTGGTGGCCATCCACTGTGCTGAGCTGTGGTGACTTTCTTCCTTCGTAAAGAAGAGTTTAAAGTATGAAATAGTGAGATTGCCTCGTCACCGCCTGGTACAGTTTGGGACCAAATGGTTAGGTAGAGAAAGAGAGGAAGACTTCTTAAATGAAGGTGGAGGTTGTCAGGTCAAACTGCTGTAGTCATCATATTCTAATTCTTACAAGCTTTTGTGAGATATTACTATTTGACTGTCTTGAAATTGTTGAGTGAACTGCTTTTGTTATTTGACAATGTCGTCAGCAAAGGATGAATCCGTTGCAACGGAAGGGGGTTGTCCTTCTGTTGTTGCTGGGCTTGACTCTGCTGTGATCGAGAAGAAAGATACTGATGGTTCTTCAGAGAAAGTGAATGATATTGAAAAGCAGCAAGCTATCTCAGCCACTGAGCCATTGCCTTCTAACCCAAACTGGTTGCAGGACGGCGACATTGGAGCCTTAAGAAACATGTTGCAACAACGAACTTATCTTTATCGAGGCTTTGATATTCCAGTTGAATTCCATAACCTTGCCTTCACTATGAAGGTCGATATGGAGCGCAGGATCCCGACAGTCTTAACAATGCTTTCTTCGATGGTGTGTTGGTGGCAACACTTTCAAGAGAAGAAGACTGTGCATATCCTAGCTAACGCTACAGGTCGCATTCCTGCCAGGAAGATGACCTTGCTTATTGGTCCCCCGGGTGCTGGAAAGTCAGGTAAGCTTGTTATCTAACATGTTCCTTGTATGATGTTGTTGGCTTTGCTAACTGAACTGCTTTTGATGTGGTTTTGTTCCAGTCCTACTCCAAGCACTTTCTGGAAGACTCTATCCTGCTGGCAACTCCAGTCTTAGCGGAGATGTCTTCTATGGAGGAGATAGCATTAAATCTGGTAAATTCAGAGTCAGCAAAGTCTCTGACTACATCGAGCAGGTCGACAGACATGATGGCTGCTTGACTGTTGAAGAGACGTTGAAATTTGCTTGGCAATGCACTTCTGGTGGTAGCCACAGCTATGCCGAGGCTCGTGACGAACAAGCAGCAGAAATTCTCAATCAAGAAGACCCTCACTTCACCAAAATTCATAATATTTTGGCTGTTTTAGGACTGTTGGAATGTAAAGACACTGTTGTAGGCAATGCAATGATTCGTGGAGTTAGTGGAGGACAAAAGCGTCGTGTCAGTGTTGGTGAGATGCTTGTGTGCCCACGACCGGTAAGTAATGCTAGATACCTTATGATCCTATTGACCTGCTCAGCTGATGATACGAACTTATGTGATACATAATAGATCAAATTCATGGACTGCATTTCCAATGGACTTGACACGTCCACAGCGGTTGATATTCTAACTGCTCTTAGAGAACTAACTAATTGCATGGGAATGACCACTTTAATCAGCCTTCTACAGGTAAGAATTAGTAATGTGATGTGATATGATGTGTTGATTGTGATGTGCTTAATTGAACTTGATTGAATGATGTACAGCCTCCTCCAGATATCTTCGCTTTATTCGATGAAATCATTCTGTTAAGTGAGGGACATATAATCTATCATGGTAAGACATGTTGTTTGTTATGTCATGATGCCATGTCATTCTTTCCTTATTGTTGCTTAATAATGTAATGTGTATTGATTCAATGTGTTTCCTTGAAACAGGTCCTCGTGATCAGATCATGTCCTATTTCGAGAACTTAGGCTATACCTGTCCAGACCATGTCGATGAGGCGGACTTTCTGCAAGAATTACCAACTTCAGAAGGAAAGAGATATATTACCTCTCCCAATGCTCCTTCCACTCCTGCTGCCCTCGCTGAGGCCTGGCAGAAATCCAAACTCTACCAGCAAATGGTCTCCGAGCTAAGCTGTGGATCACAATGTAATCAACCACAAAATGATGCGAAAATGGAGAAACGTGTATGGGAAGCAGATTATCTAGAAGCCTATGCTGGTTCTTTGTGGTATTACTTTGTCGTCTGTATTCAACGACAATTCAAAATGATCTTTCGTAATACTGCCTTTGTCAAAGCTCGTATTGGACAAAGTCTTTTAGTTGGTGCTATTGCAGGGTCAGTCTTCAATAATATCAGCACTACAGATTTCAATACGATGAATGGCTTTCTCTTCTTTATTACCTTCTCTACAGCTATTAGTAATATCTCAGCTGTGCCTGTGATTTATGGGCAAAAGAGTGTCTTCTATAAGCAACAAGATGCTGGATTCTTTCCTACCATAACCTTTGTTGTCTCACAGGCATTAGCTTTTGTTCCTCTTCAACTCATTGAGAGTATTCTATTTGGTACGATTGTCTACTGGTCAGCTGCATTGTCTGATGATGAGAGAGGATCCAGATTCCTCACGTATGTCTTACTCAACTTTATCTTTGCTGTCTGCTTTAGTCAGATCTTTCGTCTGATTTCGACTATCTTTGCTGATATGACTACCGCATTACCATTAGGAGGTATCTTTATTGTGATGAATGTCTTATTTAGTGGGTTTATTCAACCTAAGAATGTCATTAGTGATGGTTGGATTTGGTTCTATTGGATCTGTCCATTAGCTTGGGCACTTAAAGCAGTCACTGTCAATGAATACAAAGCTCCTGATTATGATTTCTTAACATGCACAGATTCGTCTTGTACCTCAAAGCAGCGCTATGGTGATTTCCTTCTTGACCAATATGGTAACCCTACAGATGAGAAATACATTTGGTACTCATTGGCTGTATTGATTGGAGAATTGTTCTTCTTGATGTTCTTGACCTATCTTGGCTTGGAATTCTATCGTTCTATTCCTACACCACCTCCACCGCTTCGTGAAGAAGATAATCATCCAATTGTTCTTCAACAACAACCACAAGCACAACAAACACAAAGTGGTCGTAATAACTATAAGAAGGTTATTGTTGGTGTCACTGATGAAGACCTTGAAGCTAACAATGAACAACAACAAGAACAGCAACAAGAGAAAACTGCTGCCATTCCTTCCACACCACAAGGCTATGAAGCAGTCAATGCTAAGACAACAACAGATGTTGATCAACTGGCTTATGACCCTTTATCCTTTGCTTTCCGAGACATCAGCTATACCGTCACTCTTCCTAATGGTGAGGATAAGCAACTGTTAGATCATGTGACAGGTTACTTTGCACCAGGCAAAGTAACTGCTTTAATGGGAGCGTCAGGTGCAGGCAAGACCACCTTGTTGGATGTACTAGCAGGACGTAAAAACACGGGTGTTATTACCGGCGAGATGTTCCTGAATGGTGTTCCCAAGGTGGATGCTTACTTTCGTAAGGTTACTGCCTATGTGGAGCAGTTTGATAGTCTGCCCAGGAAGAGTACCGCCCGTGAAGCCATCGCCTTCTCCGCTGCGTTGAGTCTCTCCTCGGATATTACAAGTGAACAAAGAGAAAAATGGGTTGATTCTGTATTGAGGATGATGGATCTTGAACCTTTACGAAATGAACTGGTAAGTGGTTATCATTCTGTATAGACTTCACTCATCATTGATTGATTTGATTTGATTGTAATGGAATAGGTTGGTGTTCTCAATGGTGGTGGTATGAGCTTTGAACAACGTAAACGTGTCTCTATTGGAGTGGAACTAGCTTCCAACCCTTCGATTATCTTCTTGGATGAACCAACAACTGGTTTGGATTCTCGTGCAGCGCAGATTCTTGTTCGTAATATTCGTACAATTGCTGCCACAGGTCGCACTGTAGTTTGTACAATCCATCAACCATCTTCTGCTATTTTCCAATCATTCGACTCTCTGCTGTTACTCAAAACTGGTGGCAAGGTTGTCTATTTTGGTGAACTTGGTGAGAGAGCACAAAGTCTGGTAGACTATTTCCAATCTGCTCCTCATGTCTCTCCTATTCCACATCATGTCAATCCTGCTACTTGGATGTTAGAAGTGATTGGTGCAGGAACAAGTAATCATTCCTCTGAGATGATTAAGATTGACTTTAGTGAATACTATCGATCCTCTTCTCTTTGTACACGCAATTTGGAATTATTAGAAGATTATACGAAACCAATGCAAGGATCGAAAAGGATTTCCACGGAAGACATGGAAGATAATCAAGGATATAATGCTTCCTATTTCATGCAATTCGTGACGTTAATGGGTCGCTTTGGTCGAACATATTATCGAACACCTCTTTATACAGCATTACGTCCAATGATCAACATCTTGCTAGCTCTCCTCTTCAGCTCTGCTTATCCCATGTATAGCTATCATAACAATGTCCAGTTGATCTCCTTGACCGCTGTTATGTATAATACCACCATGTTTTGTGGTGTGGTAGCTCTCTTTATGGGTGTTCCCATGGCCTTTTCAGATCGAGATGTCTTCTATAAAGAGCAACAATCTCGATTGTATAGCGTTGGTGTCTATGCGTTTTGTATGTTTCTTATTGAGGTAAGTGATCTTGTCTTGTCGCGTAATAGAACCACTTATGACCGGTCATTTGGTTTGTTGTATTGTAGATACCTGTCCTGATCGTGAGCTCTCTTGCCTTTACTTTGCCATTCTTTTTCCTCGTGGGATTGAGGAGTCCTGGTGATGAAACCACAAAGTTCCTCTGGTATTGGCTCTTCCAATTCTTCATCCAGTCAGTCTGCCTTTACTTGGGACAGTTCTATGCTGCACTAACTCCAAATGAAGCCACCTCACAAGGTCAGTTCCCCACAGTTCATCTTATTCTGTACGTGTGTTTTCTCAATAGTCTGACATTTCCCATTCTTTGCTTGTCTATGTTACAGTCTTGGTGGGCTTGAATAACACAGTGTTAGCATTGTTCTGTGGCTTCTTAACCACTGAAGCACACATCCCAGACTTCTGGCTTTTCATGTATTGGCTCAATCCTCTGCACTTCTGTCTCGAGGGGTTGGTATCCACGCAGTTTTATGACGACTACACGATGATCAAGACAAGCAAAGGTGCTCATGTTACTACGAAGTACTATTTGACACAGATCCAGTTTACTCGTTGGAAGTATGGACATATTGGATACGATATTCTCGCCTTGTGTCTCTTGGTCTTTGGTGCAGTGTAAGTCATCTCTATCTTGATCTTGTTCTAACTCATGATGTTAACTTGTTTTGGTTGACGTGATAATAGGACGTGCAATTATCTTTGTCTCAAGAACTTTCGACATGACAAGAGATAATCATCTCTCTCATCTCTTCCAAACTTCTTCAACCTTTTCCTGACCCCACATTTCCATATTGTAAAACCCACTGTATGCTACTGCATTACCTGATCGCTGTTCTTAGAATAATTGTAACCTTCTCAGTATTATGTAATGATATATTAATGATATAATGACTTCCTCATTTCAACATATTGAATCTTTTCTGCAGCTCAATCTGTAATCAAACTAACTGATAGCCACTAGCCACTGAGGTCATACATAAACCCTGCTAGACTATAGTCAACATCTAGTTCCAGGTCATAAGCCATATGGCCGCCTGTCACGCCACATGTCCTAGGCCATGGCCTTCTAGCACCGCTTAAAATGTGGTCCCCTGGCAAAACACACAACGTTTTGAATGGCTTTGAGTTATAAATCCATGTTTTAGAGTTTTAAGCCTGACTTTTTCATTCTCAGTTCACAACATCGGCAGGACTTCTACCCTTTAATTAACACTGAGATTATTCTATCAAAGTATTCTGCATGGCCAGAATTGCCACAAACGGATGCTGAAAGAATATTACAAGCTATTCCCAAGCAGGCAGAGAAGGCAAGCATGATAGGGATATGCTTGGATGAAGTATTGATCAAACATATCTCAGTCATGCTTGCCTTCTCGGCCGGCTTGGGAATAGCTTGTACAATGTTATAGTATGCTTTCAGCGTCTGCTTGAGATAGTTCAGGCAATTCAGAACACTTGGATAGAATAGTCTCAGGATTATTGGGTAGAAGTCCTGTTGATCTCCAACTACCAACCTTGTTTTACGTTGTGGACTGAGAATGAAAAGGATATTTGTTTCAAACACTTTTGAGAGGCGTAAGATCTCTCTCACTTCGACTAGTCGAAAGCTCGCATCGTCTTTTGTCATCGTGACTGTTGCTTCTTAAATTACTGTGCTATACGAATAGACACCATCACTACTATACCAACTATCATCGCACCTCCTCATAACATTACAACAAACCTCCTAGCGCTGTCCTTGACGATAGGAAGCAAAGCCAGAAGACGAAGACTGGCCCAGCATAAACACAGGGTCTACGAACTGTTGGAAGATCTGACGGACTAGGCTGCGGACCGAAGCATTCTCGCAGATTATCATTCGACTCAACAAAGGCACCAGCCAGTGGCAATGCTCCTGGAAAGCCGATCCGTCAAAGTTCGTCACTCGCTCTAAGATCAAGCGCACTGGACCCAGATAGGCTGTGTGCTGAGCTCGCAGGAACTGCTGGTCGCGCAGCACACCACTGCTTGGAGACTTCTTCGAAGCCAAAGCATTCTCCAACTGGGCAGCAGTGCTGGATTTGCGTCTTCGAGCATCTTTCTCTTCACCCACCATGCTCTCGCGCTCTCCACCTCTTCCCTTTGGACCCGCACCTCCTCCAGCTCCTGTCTTACCATCCGCCTCATCTTCTGATGCTTCTCCATCTGAACTGCTCCAGTCATTCGATCCTTCTTCGAAGCTCAGGTAACGAGATAAGACCAAGCTCGAACATCTAACAAACATCGAACAATAACAATAGCAACCATGTCAGACAACTTGTCCTCACACAACACCCAATACAGTCGCTCTCTTACTACTTACCTTTGCAACCACGGCTTCACGAATGCCAAGGTCTCTTCTCGAGATCGCTGAGGAAAGAACTGATCGGACTTCGTCTGATGCACTCCTTGCTCGAGATTAGCGCTAGAAGCAGCTCCACCGTGATGATACAGATAGATGGTGAAAGCTGCTTCCAACAGTCCTTCCAACGATTTCACCTCTTGCTCCAACAGGTTAGGAAGCGTGCGCAATGCTCGAGCTGCATTCCCGTTGCGATTCATGAAGCCACGCTGCTGCAGCTTGAGACGTAAACTCAGGTTCTCATTGAAGGAGAAGGCGTGCCAATAACTGCTCTCCAGACTACGCAAGCTGCGCTCCAAGTGAGACAAAGACAAGCTATGGTGATACTTGCACAGCAACAATCGATGCACTTGGACCAACTCCAAGGTCAGAACCAAACAAGTCATCGCTGCCGACGAGAACTCTCTCCAGTTGCTTTCCTCTTCCCTCGAGAGTGCCTGCCCTTGCTTGCTTCCAAGAGCAGGAGATTTGTTGTTCACTGACCCTCTGCTTGGACCACTTACTGAAGACGAGCGATCTTTGCCCTCCTGTCTGGATGATCCTCTGTTTGCACTGCTGATCGATGGCGAGCGCTCTTTGCCCTGCTGACTTGCACTCGATACACGCAGATTGCTGTCGCTGTTACTTCTCCCTAGCATCTCATTTAACGCCCTCTCTTCTAACGCTGGATGGTGCATCGTGAACCCTCCCATGCTGTACAGATGAGCTCCCCACGTCAGCTGGATGTGGACTCGCTCTTCTCCTATGTCATCTGCGTCTTTCACCTAAATCAATTGTTGATGCATGCATACCAATTAGTTCATCTCAATGACATGCCACATGGTTCGTGCAGCCTACCTCCAAGATGGTACCAAGGCCGAAGATTGTTGTCACCACTCGTCCTATGCTAGCAGCTGCTTGTTGAGAAAGAGGATTGCGGTGGCTGCCCACTACCTGGCCTCGCTCTTTCCTCCTCTTGCTCAATGGACAATCAGACAGCAGCATCTTCACTGCCATGGGACAGGAAACATAGTGTTGAGGAGAAATGCTACCGGCTTCTTGGAAATCCAGCAACAAGTTGCCCAACAAACACGAATTCGTCTGGCTCACCAGCAAACCCACTTCTTCTTCCCGCAGCAACAACATCCCCTCGCCTCCCACAGCCAAACGTTCATTGCCTGATGACGACAAACCACTGTGTCGCAGTCTATCCACCGCTACTGATCTTGCTTCGTTGTCTAGCCCTCCATGGTTATCTAACGACACGATCAAATCGCGCAGTACCTTCACACCTATCCTGCCCAAGCTCTCCACATCTTGCAAGATGCAGTCGCTCAACATCGCCAGCAAATCTCCCAGTAATCCTCTCGTTCGGCCACTTTCCTTGAACTGCATATACAGCTCCACACAACTAGACAACACCGTCAATGCCATCGTACCAATCCAGCTGTGCTTGTCATGCGAGGGCTGCAAAGGATCCGAGGGCCAGATTGAGTGCGGCTGGATCGTGTTGTCCATTTTCGCAGAGTCCACCATGGGGAAAAGCACTCCTTTAAAGATCACTGACCAGGCCTGAGGAGAAAACAATAACCCATGCTTCTTCAAGATTGTCTGCAAGCAATCCAAAGCTTTCAGACGAATCTGCAGACGAACATCGCCCACTCGCGTTGACAAACCCAACAGTAAAGGCCACCATAGGCGGAACACCGAGTCGTCACCATTGATCTGGAACTTCGAGTGGTGTTGCGAAGATTGACCACGATTCACGTCACTCAAGCTCTCCGTCAAACCTCCAGGAAGACTGTTCTTCGCCAGATGGTCAGCGCAGTAGGTGAGATAAGAGAGAGCTCGAAGAGATAAGGCTGTATGAGGACCAGAAGCAAAGGCCACCAAACAGTTCATCAACTCCACAAAGTCATTTGTCAACAAATCAAACTCTTCGTTAATTAGCTGCTCTGTGATGTCAAAGGCCAGCTTCGCCAGCTCGAGATTATCCTGTCCTGCAGCGACATCAAAGATGCCGAAGATTGATCGCCAGCCGGAGTGGATGTTGCTGGCACAACTCTTGATCATAATATGCAGACACCGCAGAATCAGATCTTTCGTCTCCACCGAACTGGACCGAGCCATGATCTTCTCAAAGGGCTTCAAGAAGATACGTTGGAAATTGAAATTCGACAACTCATCCTTCTGCAGGAACTTGATCGACAACTGCTTCAAAGAGTCGATGGCAAACATCGCCAGGGCCTGATTATCGCTCACTCCCACATTCGAAAAATGATTGGCCAACAAGCTCCAGATCTTCGCCCAGTCCATACGAGAGCGAATATTCATGTTGCCATCTGCCACCTCCACCAACTTCTGCAGGCTGAACACACGAGGAGAAGCTGCATCAAAGCCTCCACTCTCTCTCCCGCGAATACTGTTCATATTGCCAGACACAGAGATCTCAGACATGCTCACCTCACACAAACTGCTCACAAAGTGATAGATGCCACTCCCAGAGAGGATTGTCGAGCTGGAGAAGATCTTGTCGATGAGAGAGGGATCGATATCTCGACACAATATCTCAGAATTCGTCTCTTCCACTAAGCGAGTTGTCTCTGCTTTGGAGGGACCAAGGAACAGCTTGGTAAAAGGATCGGTTAGACCCACACCCGCCAACATTCCCTCCGCTCCACGACTATCTGCTCCATGACGACCGCTGCCACCACTCATCGACATGCTGCTTCCTCGACGACTTAGGAAAGGCTGACGGCCTCCACTGCTCCCATGCTCACTACTCAAGTTTGAGCCCATGTCGTTAAAGAACAGATCATCTGAATGTAAACCTGTCGCCAGGAGCAATAAGCGAGCGAGCTGGGAGATATTCTGAAGAATCTGTGTCCAGCTCTCTTCCAAGAACTCTCCCTCTGTCAGAGCGATCTTTAACAACAGCTTGATGCACTGCACATTCTTCACCTTCATCTCTCGCACTGAATCCAAAGTCGTGAACTTGCTCATAGCATTGATATAGGTGTTTCTTGCCACTGTAAACTCCATGCGGCAAGCCAGAACAATGCTCAACTGGAAGCCCTGGAGGCATTGCTTCACCAAAGTGGGATCATCAAAGGTCTCCAGCACCTGACTCAGCACAGCTAACATGGGAGGCCACACTATCTCATACATAGCCTTGATGTAGGCATAGATCTCATCTTTCACCGAGTGGTTGTGCAAGAAGACAGAGGTGCGCTTCTTCATCTGACGAATCATGGCTTCACCCGCCTTCACCATCTCCTTGCGCTCATGAGTGAAGGCATCTTTCTTCCTACGATCTGAGATGGACTGGAAGACGATGAAAGACCCATTGCTGTTCTCGTCTTTCTTACCCTTCTTACTTCCCTCCTGGGTGATGGAGATAGGCTGAGCTGCTATACGATCATAGATGTTGCTCAACAGCTCATCCGACAACTCTCCATCCGATGAAATGCCTTTGTTTTGTTTAATGAACTGCTCCTTGGTCATACGCTTATCATCGCGAATCGCTGGATTGTGCAGGTTGGTTTGCAGCATGATAGTGGAGAAGGCCAAGATAAAAGCCATATCAGCCGAAGCAAACTCATCCTGGTGTTGGAGATAGTAGCGCTCTGCGAACTTCTCCATGATGCGATCGATCTTCTGAGCCTCGCCGGGAAGACGGAACCCCGACAAGAAACTGCGCATGGCGATATCGAAACTCATCGAAGTGAAATCCATGTTCTGCACATACTCATGCAGAACTTTGTAGCAAAAACCGTTCTCATATTCTCTTTCTCTTCCCAATAAATCGCCCACCATTGTCTTGTCCAGTTTGTCCTCGTGTTCTCGGAGGAAGACGGCCACATCCTTGGGATCCAGACGCAGATGGCCCAGAGACACCAAGTACTTGATTCCTTTCATAGGAGAGAGATTGAATTTGACGATGCCTGTGTCAATCTCTTCTTGGATCTTCAGCTTCTTATCAAACACGTCCACCATGCTAGCATTGGTACCATTGTCTGCATTTCCAAAACCACCATTTGCAGCAGCAACTGATGCTGAAGTGGGAGAAAGAGCGCTGCTGCCTGAAGGGATAGCATTCCCCTCTGATGAAGCCATGCGCATCATGGGGGCCGGAGCAGGTCGGCCGGAAGCAACTCCTGCTTCTGATTCCTGCTTGGTCTGAAGAGTATTGTTACCACCAGGAAGAGCAGCAGACGGAGTGGAAAGTTCCGAGGTGGGCTCCTTTTCTTCCACTTCTTCACCTCCTGCGCCAGCCGCCTTGCTGCCACTCACATTGACATTGGTATTGAAGCCAGCCCCCATTACCAAAGACCGTAAGACCAACAACAAACCCTCCAAACCCATCGAGCGAATTTGCAAATCTTCTGCTGCAAAGCGCTTATTCGAATTTGACATGAACTCCATAGTGGCGGCCGCTCGATTATTGTGTCCACCCACTTTCGCCAGCTTGGCGAATGCTGCCACGATTCGACTGAACAGATTGATCGCACCCAGGTCGCAATCATAGTTGATGAAGATCTCAATCTGAGTGGATGGATCTCTGCAAATAGTATGGAAGACCTCCAACACACGCACTTTATGTTCGTAGGTGCTGTTCTCACTCTCCAAGATGCGCAAGAAGATTGTCGAAACAAACACCTCCACTTCACTCTTCAGATGCTCTTTGAAGTTCTGCATCAGCAAGGTAAAGATCTGCAAAGACAGTCCCGTCACTTGGGTCACATGGGATGTGCAGTTATTCAGCAAAGAAACACAAAGAAAGCTACGGATTGCATGGATGAACTTCTCTCCTGTGCGGAATGCAGGACCACAGTTCTTCAACAGATAGTACAAAAGCTCCAGAGAGAGGATCCTACAAACACCATTGCACAGACGTATCCATCATCAATGTTCTCAAACAGTCAGAATCCAGTAACCTATCTAAAGCCTTACTTGTTTTGCAAGACCAGGTTGTCGCTGTAGGCCACTTGGCTTTCATCCGAGATACCCTTCATCGACAACTTGCAAAGAGCACGGAACAGCAAATAGGCATCGCGATGATAAACTGAAGGAAATGTCTCCACAGACCCTCCAGAACCATCCACCACAGAGATGCTCCCAGTGCTGATCCGCAAGTCCTGACTTCCAAGGTCGATTTCTCCTTCTTGTGTGGCCTCCTTACTTCCATCACCTGGTTGCCCTTCTTTCTCTTCTAACAAGGCAGACTTTAAATCGTCCGATCCTTCAGAAATTACAGTCAACTTCTCTGCTGAAGATGGGAGAACTGAATCGTCAGCTGTCAGAGACCCACCCACTTCCTTTTCTGCTGCCTCTCTCTCCTTCTCAGAGGAAGCTTCAAGGACCTGGCTACCCACTTCCTGGCCACCATTTACCAGCTCAATATCTGAAGTAGTGACTTTCAATGTCTCCTTCTCTTCGTCTCCATTCACTTCCACTTCTGACTCGTCACTGCATCACACCAAAACAAACAGTTAGTCTACAGGCTCAACAGAGAATAAGCTTTGCTGTCCACCCACCTCTTCTCCAAGGCTGCCGTTTCTTCCAACACTACTGGCAATAGTTTAGACTCCTCTCTCGTCAACGAACTCCCTCTTCCCTCCTTGTTTTCACCCAGTTCTGTCTGGGGATGTTGAGTCTCCTGTACTTCCATGCGCTGATTGATGATGCTCACGATCTGAGTAAGAGCTGCCTTGGCTGCTACTTTGATGGCTGGATTTTTGCTCATTAAATGGATATGAAAGCAGGCCCGCATCGCAAGGAGAAGGTTGGCATCATGGACTTCACAGTAGGTGGAGGTTATTGCAGTGAGCAACGCATTGATAACCTATCATATCATACCACACAATAGAGATGCTTCTTGAGGGAAGAGTAAAGTAGAATGATAGACAGAGGAAGGATTCTCTACCTGCAAATGCACTCCTTCATCAAACTCATCAGAGCCTTTACAAACAGTCTCGATCAGTTGTGTCATCTTGGCCTTGTCCAAGAGCACGAACTGACTGGGATTATGGTGATGTAGTGGAGGAGGCTGTGTGGACGAGGAAGAGGATGACAGATGCAGTGGTACCATTTGCTGGGCAGAGCTCTTCAAGTATCCATGCTCTATCCAACAGTCATCAAGACACATGAAGGCAACATTCCACAAGACAATGCAGAAGGAAGTCATCACAACACTCACAGCCAGACCTCCCAACTAGTCTAGCTACTTCCTCCCTCTCACACAGAAACACACAATACAATACAATACAATACAATACAATACAGCAATCATTCTACCCCTGCAGCACGTACCAATCATGTAGTGGATGGCATCTAAAGCGATCTCCATCATCCTCGGCTGAGAACTCTCACAAGTGGCAATCAGCATATCCAGATATTCTTTGCCATGTCTCCCAACAAAGTCTGCATCGTTATCTTTTTCTTCTTGCGTGTAGGAGGCTAGCAACAGGAGAATCATCACAATATCATGAGGAAGAAGCAGGAAATGAGGAAAGACACACAGAACAGCATTTCTTAACTCACCTAAGAGCTGATCACAAAGACTTCGAAGATCCTTGAACCGCCTAGGAATTTCCTTTCTTAGACGTTTCAATACTTTGATCATAAAGCTTTCCATTCGATCTTGTTGGGAAGGAAAGGCAATTCAGATCTGCTGCTCTTGCGGCCTTTGTTGGGCCAAAGTTTGACTTTTCTTGATCATAGTTACTACTTATAAGCTCATTTGTGCTAGTTTGGAGCCTCCTGTGTGGTGGTGGTGTGACGAAACAATTGAGAAAAATGATCATTATCTTCTTCTTCCTCCTCTTTGTCATGATATTATCTTCTTTTACAATTCATTCACTTACTACTAACCTTCTTTATCACAAGCGCATATTGAGGCTAACTTTTAGACAGTTTTCAAGCTGTTCTTCCTTTCTTCCCAAAGAAGACACCGTCACGATCGGTAAAGCACATCAGCTTGCTACAAAATGGCTTGAATCACGTGAGGTCATTGATGCTGAAGACTCTTCTCGACATCTTCTTTCAGCTGCAACTCTGATTGGTACGAAGTATTCAGATTTCGTACGCAACCAAGAGCGAGAGTTGAGTAGTCATGAAGTGGTCAAGTTCGAGAGGTTTTGCTGGAAACGCGCTGAGCGATGCCCCGTGCAGTATATAATAGGTAATTGGGATTTCTATGGATTGACGTTTACTTGTCGACCACCTATTCTTATTCCTCGGCCAGAGACCGAAGAATTGGTGGAGAAAGTGGTCAAGGATCTTCAACTCTTGCCACCCAAGAAATGCCGACGTATCCTTGATATTGGGACTGGAAGCGGGGTCATTGGTGTTACATTGGCGTCACAACTATCTAATTCATATGTGTTGGCTATTGATAGTAACCCCGTCGCCGTTCAACTTGCCAATGAGAATGCGCAGAGTATACTGGGGAAGGAGTCAGAGAGGTTTGAATGCAAGGAGATAGACTATTTGAACTTTGCCCAGGATCAAACATACTTGGGGCTATTTGATATCATCGTGAGCAATCCCCCGTATATTCCTTCTGGTGATTTGCCTGGTTTAATGACCGAAGTTCGGGAATATGAAGACAAACGAGCTTTGGACGGAGGATTGGATGGGTTTGACTTGATCAAGGAGATTATTATCAATAGTGAAAGAATGCTAAGCATAGATGGTAGTAGGAAGCTATGGCTGGAAGTTGACCCTTCTCATCCGCAGCTTTTAAAGGACCTTCTCGCTGAGAAGCATTTCCCAAGAGACGTGCTGGAATCCATTCGAAATGTTGAAAGCTTTCGTGATCTCTCAGGCAATCAACGCTTCATCTGTATAACTTACCGATAGATTTAGAATGTTCGCATGTACAGTACAATAACATAACCATTTCATTGATTTGTATGGGGAATGGAATGCAATTATAGCAATTTTAGTTATTCCATCTTTTACTTAGTTATTCCTGCGGTTCGAGGTGGAGCTTCTTGAAGGCTTTAAATGGTTTGCTAGCGCTTTAGAGGACTTATCTCTCCAAGTCGCATAATGTAACGCTATTTAGAAATTGCTGCCCTATGAAATAGTTTGAGATCATTTGTGTAAGTAGTCCCCATCTTGTTGGATAAGAAGTATGAGATTGAAGAGCAAAGCTTTGTTTCAGATCACTAGTTACATTATACACATATTCACAAAAGAAGTAGTCAACTTTGCCAAGTCCAGCCCTCGCCTATTCGATCCTTGTCGCGGCTAGAATAGGCCACCCTTGCGGCATTCCTCAGCGGCAATCATCAGAGAATTGCTGATATCCAGCAAAGCCACCTTGATGTTGTTCATTGAGTGGGACACTTCCCGGAAAGTACACCCCATCACTGCGACAAACACTAAGGCGACCGCGATACCCGCAAATACTGAGACAAGACAGACGATGAGTTAAATTAGCAAAACAATCGAGTTCTCCCTAACCTGCTTTGGATTTCATGCATTCCGCCTCCGCCAGTTCGCTACGATAAGGGCACGCCCTTTCAAAGCTTGTGGAGCCACATTTGGTGCAGCGAGGCGTAGATGCAGAACAATCAATGTGGTGCTGCATTGATATTCGAAGAGAATTGGAAAGAAGAAATGAAACTCAGACTACCAAGTACAGTAGAGCATTCCATTTAGCTTGAAACAGCTTGAAAATGGGAGGGTTTAACTTAACTAGTTTGAGTGGCAATTGTGGCGTGGTGGTGGTGACCACAAACGAAAAGATGCGATGGAAGGTCGACAATCAACAACAGATGTGAAGGAGGAGCTCCCAGCTTATCTCATCCCTTCGTCATCACTACTTCTCTCACTTCACAATAGTAGTTAATCAGAGTGATAGAAGAGAGGAATTGATTGATCATGGCTGACATTGGTGTGCTTTATACAGCTCGAGAGCTTTCCATGCATGTCAATGGACCAAAAGACATGTGTGACTTGTCTACCCTTCAAGAACATGGTAACCAAGGGTCTCTTGAAAGAGAGGAAGCAAAAGAGTTCTTTGAAAAGGGTTTGTTTATTGGTAAAAGTCTTGTCGATCAGCATCTGATCGATGCCGCACGATGTTACATTGATAACAATTACACGACCTGGATGAAGAAAAGCCGTCGTCAAGATGACTGGCGTATTCACTTGATGCTCAATTTTGATGACCTCGTAGAGAATCCTGTTGAGCATGCTCCTGTTTTGCGCTTGTTGTTGGAGTCTCCCAAGGTGTTGCAGAAATTGCACGGATTAATGGGTTGTGCGCCTTGCGGAACTTTCTACAACCAAATTGCCTATCGTACTCCTTTAGCTTTCCAACCTCGTGGACATGCGGTACCCTTAGATTATCAAGCGGGAGCTGAGTACCATATTGACGGGAACTGTAATGCCGAAGGAACAAGATTTCCTGATCCTTTCACCGTGTTGATTGGAGTAGCTCTGGTGGATGTTACCACTGAAGATAAAGGAAACTTCACTGTCTTTCCTGGTGCTCACGCTAGTCGAGATTGGTCGAATTATCCGGCTGAGAAGTGCGCAAAGGCATTACCTAGTCTTGGTGAAGCTCACAAGGTGTGCTTGGGTGTGGGGGATGTATTCTTTGCTCATTCATTGCTTCCTCATCGCGGCGGGAAGAATGTATTAACAAAGGAAGAGATAGCATCGAATCATACCGTTGCCATTCTCGATGAGAATGGAGAGAATATCATCAAACACATCCAACCAGGAACAAGAGAAATTGCTATTTTCCGTATTCGTGGAAGAGGTATCGTATATGATGATGATCGAGGCAAGTCTGTTCTAACTGATCCTTGGGTTGAACATCGTCCTGTTTTAGATCTTCTTGAGACTATGCCATAAGGTGAGTGTGTCTTGTTGTGCTATTTGCCTTTGATGAGGAGCAATGATTATCAACTTTTACAATAAACGCAATGCTTTGTCATAATTACCTTTGCTGACATTTCATACTATGAGCTTCCTTGACGTATCTTTCTCATCCATTGCACTACATCTCTATTGCGTTTGCTAACTATTCCTTTTCTATCTGCTAGATAACAGAACTGGAGCTGGAGGAAAGTGATTGTCGACAGTGTATATATTGTAATGACTCTTAATTATCGACGCTTTTGAATTAATTAACTCACGAGATTAATTTTTAAATAACGAACCCGCGACAGTTTTTAAAGTTCTTACATCTACGCTTGCTTGAAATTGTTTGGGCGGTTTGTTGTTTATCTTAACCCATGGTCAACTCATACTCACCTAAGGAGGCAAAGTGAGCATCCACAGTAGCATCAGAAATTTCCTCCAGAGTAGCTGGCTTCCAGGCAGGCTTGTTATCGCGATCAACAAGCAGAGCACGAACACCTTCCTTGAAGTCGCTATTCTTCATACAGCTCATCATGAGACGATATTCCATCTGAAGGCAGCTCTTAAGGTCCTGGTCCTTTCCACGCTTTAACAAAGAAAAGCCCAACTTGAGAGAGGTTGGAGACATTCTGTTGGCAGCTTCGAGAGTCTTGGTTGCCCACTCATTACCAGCAGCACTTTCTTCCTTCAACAGCGCGATAACCTGTTCCACGGTGGCCACATTCTCACCAAAGCATTTCCTGAACATTGATCATTGGATGTTAGTTACCACATCCAACTAATAAAACATAGGATAGGCACTGGACACTTACGAGATAGCCTCTTGGTTCTTGGCCAAAACCGATTGGGAAGGGTCAGGTTTTGTCTCCAGAGATCTACTTTGGAAATCATCCAAAATAGCCTTGATATATTTGCGTGACTCAGCTGGATCTAAAGGAAGACCCTTTTGCAATTCATTTTCCAATTCGGCAAGCTGATTGCCAGCGATGAAATGAGTGGCAATGCCAGAGTGGATCAATTCAGCAGGACCCAACCTAGCACCAGTTAAACCTGGATTCCGAAGCAACGCAATCAAGTTAGCATGAGAGAAAAGAGGCATGAGCAGTTGTGGACACTAACCAATATAGGCACCATAGCCATCAGGCAAGTGAGGCAACCAAGCAGTGCTTCCAACATCAGCGAAGATACCAATGGCAGTCTCAGGCATGGCAAATAAACTCTTCTCTGTTGCAACACGGAACTCTCCTAAGACTGATAAACCAACTCCACCACCCATAACAATACCATCCCAGAAGGAAATCTGTGGTTTAACAGATGTTCCAACCAGATAATTCATAAGATATTCTTGTCGAAAGAAATCCGCATGAATGGAACCTGGTTTACCCGTTCCAATGGTTGTTAATGGTAAAGGAGAATTTTCTTTGCCTGCATTGACAAGTTCTTGCCACATTGCTTTGACGTCTCCACCAGCACAGAATGCCTTGCCACCGGCACCTTTCACGACGAAAGCACCAATATCTGAGTTAGGTCCATTAATTCTATCTGTTATTAAAGACCGAATCTGTGCACACATATCTAAACTTAACGCATTCAATGCCTTAGGACGATTGAGTTCGACAACCAACAGACGTTGATATTGGGAGATATTAATAGCAGATTCAGCAACAGAAGTAGTAGTAGACGGCGTTGTAGACAACAAGCGATAATGTGATAAAGAGGTCATAGGATTAACTCGACAAAGAGAATATATTGATTTCATGGTGATAGTCAGTCAGATCGAGTAGAATTGGTCTCAAGACTGGATTGGTCTTGTTCTGGATGGTATCATCCACACTGCTAGGGACATGGCAAATCTCGATAAAAGTGAGATTTAAATCACCTTTTGCCATAGACGACCTCGGGGAGCAGCGACTCATCACTCCAGCACTCCTGTGTAGAATTGTTACGATGCGTGTGACTTCAATGAGAGTCAGGAATTTCGGGAAATGAAAATGTTGGGGACATTCGCTGTTGGTTTATGATTTGAGATGATGTTTAGGTTGGTCAACTCCAACAGGAAATGCACAACTTACGCGTAGCATAGATGGAGTGATGAAAACTCACTGTTATGTTCATAGTACTCACTCAGAATACAGATAGTGGGACTTGTTAGAAATCGTCGGTGAACTTGAGTGACATGAGGAGTTAATTCGATGCAAGCGGCATGAGTGGTCGGCACGATTAATAGTAAATGATCTTTAGTATCGTCGTTCGATTGCTCCATGCTGCCCTGCCCTTCCCCCTCTCACTGCTTATATACAAGTATTGCACAGTGCAGTTCGATGAAACAAAGGACTCACTAGATATAAATCTTTTAGAGAAAAGAAGACGTTGTTGTGACTTGCAACAAGAAGCATCGCAACGAAAGAGTCTCTAATCATTTAGTTAATGTTTACCAATCTTGTCAACACGATGACCCTGTGCTACTGCCTTACCATACCAATGCACTGCTTGGCTATAAAATTCCTCCACAACTCCATGGCCATAGCAATAACAAACTCCAAGATTACACTGAGCCCCGAAATGGCCTTGCTCAGGTGCAGCACGATACCACCTGCCATTCTTGACCAGCACTAGGTGTATTTTGAATGACCAAGGTTGACGGCAAGGAAAAGGCACGGGTAAAAGAAGAATCATAAAGAACACGCCGATCGACCTAAACCGCAGTGAACCCGGTGATTTTTCACAGTTCGCTGCAACACCACATTCCACCAGTGGGTTGTTGCATGCGAAGTGTAGCAATTGTTATTAATAACTTCCTAACAACTTCCCGCTCCAGATATCAAAGAGTACAATCACTCAGGTGGGTTGATGGGGAGTGGGTAAGTTTTTGGACTCATATATTACTCAACTTCATCTCGTTTTGGCTGATAAAGCAGCAGATAAACCCAGTCTAGGTCAGTATTCCATGGAATTGGATGGAATAGAAACGCCTCCACAAGGATTGAAAAGTTCGTTTTCGTTGGCGCCGTTTTCCGTTTTGCTCTCTCTGCTGCTGGACTGTCTGATTGATTCAAACTTTGCTCTTCTCTTCTTCTCCATCTGATCCAGATCTCTGCCCTGCAGAATTGATTCTGTTCCTTTCTATCTCTTCCTAATCTACTTACCACACACACTCTCTCTGTTTTACTCACTCATTGACTCATTCACCTAGTGTTGTGAAGAAAAATTTGATCATGGCTGATGATGGTGGATCTGCTGGAAATAAGGTAATTATTAAATTTTAAATTTCCTTCTCTTCCTGAGTCTCTCTTAATCGTTTCTGATTAATGTAAATGACTTTGACCATCCATGCGATTGTTGTTTAGAAATTGATTCTATTTAACACGAGTAAGAAGGAAAGTCATAATCCAAATAGTGGATTTAAGAAATGGAATCGTCGATTACGTGGTGTAGGGAAAATACAGACGTAAGTCAATCTACAGTCTCTCTCACCTACTACCTATATTAGACCTTTCACATATAAAGCCTAGCCACACTACCACAACCATCATTACCTCTTCTTGCCATAGTTTGACTGTATGGTGTTGTTGCTCACATACTACATGTACTACCTGCCTCCTCCTCCTCCTCCTCCTCCTCCTCTCTACTACTACTACTACTACTACTACTACTACTACTACTACTACTACTACTACTACTACCACTTCCCCTCTGTCTCTCAGTCTGTCTGTCTGTCTGTCACTAACTAACTACTGTATCTGGTGTATCTGGTGTATCTGATGTTTTCAAAAATAGAAACAAAGAAGAGATTTCTTTAGATCGTTTAAGTGATGCTGACTTGATAGTCTTTGGTGGATCACGTGATTTATTCACTACCACTGAATTCAAAGATCTCAAGCAATTCTTATTAAATGGTGGACGTGCTATGGTGTTGATTGGAGATGGTGGAGAAGCTTCTTCAGGGAGTAATATCAATTACTTCTTAGAAGACTTTGGTATCAGTGTAAACAATGACTCTGTGACACGTAGTGCTTTTTATAAGTATTATCATCCTAAAGAAGTGTTTATAGCAGATGGTTTACTTGTTCCTGATGTTGCAAGAAAGAAGAATATTGTTCAATTAGGTGGTGGTAGTGGTGGTAATAAGAAGAATGCTAATAACAACAACAATAATAATAGTAATAACAACAATAACAATAGTGTGGGTAATAACAATTCCTCTGCCAAAGAGAAGACTTCATCCTCCAATAACAATAACAATAGCAATGGAAGTAACAACAAGGAGACGAAGATGAATTTAGTCTATCCCTATGGTGCTTCATTAAATGTTCAACGTCCTGCTATTCCTTTCTTATCATCAGGACCTATTTCCTATCCTATGCATCGTCCTATTGCTGCTTTATGGGAAGCAGAAACTGTACAAGGAGCTGGTAATCAACGAGGTCGTTTAGTTGTCTTTGGTTCAGTGGAGATATTTGGTGATGATTGGTTAGATAAAGAAGAGAATGCTAAGATGTGTGATCTATTCACTGCTTGGCTTCTTGGAGAGGCTGATATTGATTTGACAAGTGATCGTAATGAAGCAGAAATTGCTGATTATCGACCAATTCCTAATCTAGAAGCTCTCTCTGATGTGTTAAAACCTTGTCTACAAGCTATGGATCCACTTCCACGAGATTTTACTAAATTGTTTGATTTGGAAATGTTTCGTTTTGGATTTCATCTTGTTCCTCAAGCGTTGAAACTGTATGAACAGTTAGGTGTTGTTCACGAACCTCTCACTCTAATTCCACCACAATTTGATTGTCCATTACCTCATTTGGGAATTGCAACATTTCCTCCTGCTATGCGTGAACCAGCACCACCTGCTTTAGATCAATTTGATCTTGATGATCATTTTGCTAAGGAAGGTATTCGTTTAGCTCAATTAACAAACAAATGTACAGGTGGAGAAGAAGACTTGGAGTATTATATTGCAGAAGCTGGAGAGATTTTGGGTGTTTCTCAAGCTTTGCCCTTTGGAGAACGATCTGCTAAACATATTCTCTTTTCGATCTTTCGGACAATTGTTGACTGTAAGAAGCAAGAGTTTACTAAACCAAGTGATTATTCTGGTATGGGTTTGCAAGGGAGCGTTGGAGGTGGTGTGGGTGGACCAGTGCCTGGATTTGATCAAATCACTACTCTTGATGGCAAAGTGGATAATCGACAAGTGGACTTCCTTGCCCCTACTCATATTGCACATGTTGACTTAGCACCTATTGCTGGATCGAACAGAACTGGTAATCTGATGGTAAGACACTATTCTCACCACTATATCTCAATGCTTAACTATACTGAAAACTGATGATGATGATTTCATTTGTTTTGTTTGTAGGCATTAGACCCAACGCTGACTTTAGGCGGTCCTGCAATTGGAGGAAATAGCGCGAAGAGCAACAGGAAATAAAGAACACAAGCATTCTTCTTGTTGAGATAGATGGAGAACCATATCTTATCCTCGTGTGGAAATGTGGAAGAGAGAGAGAGCATTAAGCTACTGTAACCCCATCATCATCTTCTTCTTTTGTGTGTGTAGATAAGGAGTCTATCAGCTAGTCTAGTCCTGTGTGATTAATATAAACATGATGTAAAACCCCGCATCTACTAATATTACTATTTTCATATGGCCTACATGATTAAGAGTGCTATTTGGATGTCTTAGTGTTTCTTAGTAATTAATCACACAGGATTGTTATTGCTATTGTTGTTAATGGTGTTGGTATTGGCAATGATGGTCCTGTCTGATCTGATCTAGTCTGATACTACTACTATCACACTATGCTGAATAACTAATATCATTAACAACAACATTGTTAATGTCAGTCAGTCATTGATAACAAAGTGAGATAGATAGACAGACTGCAGTAGTCTAGACTACAGAGTTAATCTAGATGAGTTATCTACTAGGTCGGAATTGTTCATATTCCTCTCTGGATTCAAACACTTTATTAGGTAGATAACCTTGAAGTCTTGAAGCATGTTCTTCCAATAATCTCTTTCTTGCTTCTTGAATCACTTTCTTACGATAATCTTCACGTTCTTGAATTTCTCTTAAAGCAATTTGTTCTGATGCACGTTCTTGTTCATATAAAGAACGTCTTTCTTCCTTTTGTCGTTCAATATGTGACATATGAACAACTTTAGCACGTTGTCGACTTTCTTCTGCTGCACGTTCTTTTGCTTCATCTTCAGCAAACTTTTGTTTCATCATTAACACTAATCTTGTTTCTTCTTCCATTTCTTTTAATCGTTGTAATTCTTTATATTTCATCATTTCACTATTAGCACGTATCATATCTTCTTTCATTCGTACAACTTTTAATTGTCTTTCATGAGCATCATGTGCACGTTTAGCTTCTAATTCTTCTTCCCATAACATATCACGTAAACTATTAAATTCTTCTTCTTCTTTACGTTTACGTTCTGTTTCTTCAATAATTTGATTTAAAATACGATCATCTTCTTCTTTCTTAGCAGCTTTCTTAGCAGCAATACCTTCATTACGAGCTTCCATTGATCGATTATATGCTGCAATACGATCTTCTTCAGCTTTTGCAGCAGCACGTGCAGCTTCTAATTCACGTTTACGTTGTTCTTCATATGCTTTCACCATTGCAGCAGTAGCAGCTTGTTTTTCTTTTCGTTTACGATAATCACTTTCATCTTCTTGATTAATCTTATTCACAATATCATCAACCATAATACGTTCACGTTCAATTTGTTGACGTGCTTCTTGTAAACGTAATTTCTTTTCATTAATTTGTTCTTGTAATAAAGCACGTTGTTGTGCAAATTGTAATCGTTTTTCACGATCTTTTAATGATTCTTGTCGTACAGAATGAATACGTTCAGCTTCCATAGCATCTTCAATAGCTTGTATACGTTCTTGTTCTTTCATAGCCATAGCAATCTTTTCTTCATATTGTGCAGCACGTTCTTTATTTAAATATGCAATTTTCAACATTCGTTCTAAATCACGTAATTCAGGTGATTCTTCACAAATTTTTTGAATTTCACGTCGTTTACGTTCTTCATCTGCTGTATCTTTTTCTAATTCATTTGATAAAGCTTGATTTTGTAAGATCGTTAATTCACGATATTTCGTATCATATTGTTGTTTTTTCAATTGTTCATCATATAATTGTTCATTTCGACTAATTTGTTGTTGAGCAAGTCGTCGTTGTTGTTCAATACGTTCTTGAGCACTAGCAACTGACATTAGATTAGCATTTTCTTTACCAAAGGCTGCTAATTCAAGACGTTGTTTCTCCACATCACGTTGTTGTCGAATATTCTTTTCAATCATTTCTGTGGAAACACGAACTGGTCGACCACCATTTGTTCGATGATAAGACATGATGAAGATCGAGTCTATAAGGAGAAGATAAAGACAATAAAAGAGCAAATGAAATGAAAGAATGATCTCTTTCGATTGGGTCGGGTTAGTTGTTTTTGTTCCAGACCAACTGACAAGTGAGGGGAGCGTTACACTTTCTTATTAAGTTAACACCACACGCCACTCAACGAAATCGATACTGTAGTGTTTTCCATGCACGTTACACGGTATAGCATGGATTTTATCCTCTTGTCCGATCCTGTCAATATATCCCGAGTGCGCGTACCATGTATTTTACCTATTGATGGTTATCTACTCCTACCGTAGATCGTCCATTGATATCGGGCCTACAAACAACGTAAAAATCGTTTTTGTGAACATCTACTAGCTCCATAAGGTTCACCCTCCACATGCCAGGCTCCCACCACGATCTGCTGGGGGTTTAGTAAATGTGCTGAGCATTAGTCACAATGGAATAGCTATCTCCGGCACAGCATTCATTGTATTCCAAAAGTATCCAATAGCACGCTTGCGAGCGAAAGAATAGAAAACAAGTGAGTGAGAGTTGAGCAGCTTAATAAGGCCTTATCCACATGGAAGAACACTTAAGCATTAACGTTGGCCTCCAAAGCTGCTTTCCTGCTTCCACCACTGGCAGCGAATTTGTTCAAATCCACACCATAGATCTTGGCAGTGGCTTGCAAACCCTTGAGCTTGATGGTCTTCAAGGTTCTGGTAGAAATGCGAAGTTGAACAAACTTGTTTCCTTCTTCCCACCACAAGCGGCGAGACTGAAGGTTAACACCTTGCTCTCGGTGAGTGTGTCTGTTGGATTTGGAGACAGCCATAGCTTTGCTGTTCTTGCGAGTACCAGAAATATCGCATTTACGTTCTCTCATTTCCAATGCACAGCGGCGATGAACCACCTATTCAAATGTTAACAACACACAATGGACAAAGTTATTAGCAATCACAATATACTCATAGCGTAAGAAATGAAGAAAACAGACAAGACGCTTCGATGCCAGTCAACCATCTGCACATCCATTTAGCAAAGCACTCATCAAACATTATACACATTTCATATGTATGCTCCAAGACTGACGGGAGAGGATAGTATGAAACCTCCTGAAGGAGAGATCCTACCCGCTAATTACAGAGCGCGCCATCGTTTGCCCTCTCCATCCCCAGCCTCATCCTTGAAAAACTCAAAGAAGAAGCCTTGAAAAGGGGAGAGATAGCACAGGAGATAGATTTATCCACCTGGTCTATCATGGAGAGGGAAGCCAATAGCTGACTGTCGCAATATTTGAAGATCAGTCTTTCATTGAGAGGTTGTCACCAGGACAACCAGAAGAGACCAACCGATTAATAATTGCTTCATAACAATTAAACACCAATTGCTATAATAGTTTTAGCTCAAGGAGAGCAAGGTATGATGCAAGGATGTGCAATATAGAGAAGCAATACGAGTTGATGGTATGCAACTTCGCTTGACCAGGATAAACTCACCTGTTTCTGTGGAAAAGAAGTGAATGCATCAGCAACGTTCATAGTGCATAAGAACATGCACAAGGCAATGAAGACTATTGATAAGAAGGCAGACATCCTGAGATGAGATATCTTGAAGAGAGGAGATCAAGAGGATAGACTAACTTCTTCTCTCTGTGTGTGACGAAGCAAAGCGAAGGAAAGGCGCAAAGCAGACAGACAAGGGCTGGGGCAGGCACCCTCACACGCACACACACACGGTGACACTGTGACACAGGCACACAGTTGTTATTATTGTGATGCGGGGGATGGGCAAAAACGTCATCACTCTGTTTGATATACACATTTAGTTATCACTTTAGAAATAAATAGCATAATATCATTAAATTCAATTCAATTATTGATATACAACTAGAATAACACGGAATATGATAATTGAATTGAATTTAATGATATTATGCTGTTTATTTCTAAAGTGATAACTAAATGGATTATATAGAGATTAGTCTATATGATTACCAATTAAACTCTATTACTACACACTCTACACACACTACGATAAAACAAGGAGGAAGAGGAGGAGTATTTGCGTGGGGTGGGGGGTAGAGGATGCAAAAACCATACAGCAGCTGCACAACACCAACACAGCGGGAGAACATCAACTCTCTACTCTAATAGAGTCATAGACTAGACTAGTCATATTCCAATCCTACTATATCCTTTTATCATAAGATATCTCTTCTAACTAAGAGAGAAGTGAAGATCGAGAATGGGGAATGACTTAGATGTTTGTTCTCAAGATAGTTATCTTGAAGAATACTTTCAACAACAACATGGACCTGCTAATGAATCTGTTTGGCAATTTATAACACGTAGTAGTGAACAATTTTGCAATAATCTAATTCAACCACGTAGATATCGTTATGATAGTACAGATTTAGATCTCTCCAAGTATTATTCGACTTCTTTCCGTTTTACCAAACAAATTTCTTGGGAACCTGTGGAATTCAATGCTCCTGTACAAGAACGTAATATGCATTGTTGCTTTTGGAGAAGAATCATAAAGACAAACACGTCATCATCTTCTTCCTGTGAAGTTGATGAATCCTCCAATAACATCAAACCTATTTGTATTATTTATCTACATACGAATTTACGTTCTATGGCGGATGCTTTGGAAGTTTTCCCTCTTGCTGAAGCCCTGCAAGCACATGTTCTTTCAATGGACTTACCTGGCTGCGGGCAGAGTGATGGACAATTGCATGGTGATATGGATAAGGATATTGCTCCTTTGATTGACTGGGCAAAATGCCTTGCTGGTGATGATGTACAAATTGTCTTGTGGGCTCGTGGTCTAGCCACAGCTCCGTCTATCCATATGTGTGCTCAGTTTCGACGATCTGCTCCTCCTGCACAGACCTCTAGCAAGTCTCGTTTTTCTTTCTTTCGGTCCACGACCAGTACCGCTGAAAGTGGCAATGATGCGGGCAATTCGTCCATAACGATTGGAGAAGGAGCGAATACTTCCCCTATCAAAGTAATGATCTTGGATTCTCCTTTCACAGCAATTCAAGAGATGGTCAAGGTTGCCATGGAGCGGATGCATGGTCGAGGGTATACCCTGACCAAGTCAATCTTGCAATGGGGTATTCAACGCATATTGCATCAACTGTCCCAAAAGCTCAATGGTCTCAACCTATTCAATATCAAACCAATCAGCGAGGTGAATCTAGTTCGAATTCCTGCTTTCATTCTATGTGCCGATGAAGATGACTATATTCCAGCTGATCATGGGGCACAAATTGCTGCCAAATGGGGCGGTCCTGTACAATGTGCAACGTTCTCTGGCAAGCACTTTGGACAACGTAGTGCTGAGGTGGTCCTTTCAGTACTTCCTTTTATCAGATCATTCCTTGATATTTCGACTTCTTCTTCGAGTCAAACAAAGCCCTCCTTGGTGGAAGGTGTGGAGGAGAAGAAAGTGGTTGACGAGGATGCTGCTTTACACTTCCTTGATATTGAACGATTAGCTTCTTTACCTGAGCAAGATGATTCTCTTCTTGAGAACTTTGGGATTGATGTTGAAGAAGAATTTGATGAAGCTTTGTTGATATCAAGATCGAGTACTTACCCTGGTTTTCGTCGACAGATTGCATCGTTTGCCTCTCTGTCGTGTGCGGAAGGATCAAATGTAAATGGTCTTTCTGCTGGATTGTCGAAGCTAAGATCTCACAGTTTGACTTCCTTGGCATTGCGAGGAATTCCCTGATCAAGTTGGAGAGAAGAAAAGTGTGTGTTGTTGGTCAATGTTTAAGATGATTATTGAAAGTACATAATGGTCTTCATGTGTTCTTAATGTTTGTAATGCGACGTAGCAAAAGTAAAACATAGCAAATTACACGATTTAAGCCCAATTCTAAGGCTCACTCAGAGTGTAATCAGTTCATCCAGTACAAATACAAGCCTCCGCTTGTCTGTCCAAATGTTCAATTCGTTATCCCCCCCAACCCCTTCCTCTTCTTTTAACTCTGGAACATACACTCCCCAGATCGCCTCCCTCCAAGTGCGCACTACTATGTACAGGTTATGCTCAAAGAGAAAGTGTTTTAGACAACTGTGGCCACTGCAGGAACAGCTGGAGCAGACGACACGTCTCTACTCGGTGGAACTGGTGCTATTAGATATTCAGAGATGGTTAGTGATTACTTCAAAGAAGAGCAAGAAATCAAAGAGCCTTACTTTGATAAGCTTGTACAGCATTATGAAGACGAACAGCACGAGAGACACAGCTCGCCCAAGCTCCTATACAGATACAAGCAACGACAATCGCCTGTAGAACCATGCAACAAAAGCAAAGATTAGCCGACTAAGAAGAGGCAGACATCACCATAGACTAGTGAATAACCTAACCTGTATTGTAAATGCTATTACCACTCTTCTATCTAAACCTGACGTATTCCCCGTATTCGATCCATCACCATTCTCTCCATTATTTCCACCTGAACTATCCCCTCCGCCACTATTATCCCCACCACCATTATTGTTATCATTATCCACTTCATCTTTCTTGGCTTGATTGTAAGCTTTCTCTACCGCTGCAGAAACATCTACCACCCAGAAAATGCGCAAGACAATACAAGCTGCAGCAAGTATGACAAGGTATTTCACATATTTCCGCACATCATCAAATTGAAGAGTTCGTGTAGATTTTAATCCCCATCCTCCTACCACCATTCCCGCTGCACTACAAGCCTAGTATGACAGTGGAAGTGATATTAGAAATATGAATATGAACCTTTAACTACGAGAGATTGGCAACTTACAGTGTCAAGAAGAAAGACAAAGGAGTCTAAATTGCCACTACCAAACTTCCCTATCCAAGTTAGGGCAAACCAATTAAAACTATAATTCAAATTCTCATAGACTATTATCATAGACAACTCTTACCTGTGGAACCAAAGTAGGAGAGATTATTAAAGAGAGAGACAGCTGAGAGAAAGATCAACAAGACAGACCAAACTTTCACTTCCCGACCAGTTTCTAAAATAGAGGCATCAAAATGCATGGGAGTAATGGTAATTCCTTCTAACTCATATGCAGAGAATCCAGGTGGACGAGATCGTCTAGTAGACGCATTGAAGGTGTTGTTGTTGTTGTTGTTATTGGTATTAGCTGGGACAGCTGTAACTTGTGTGGTAGATGATGTCGTGTTATCAGTCACACTGACAGCTACAACTGGTTGTGGAGGTGGTAAAGGGAAGAGATGGATAGCTGCTCCAGTGACTAGTTTGAAAGTTGATAGTGGAGCATCATCAGGTCTTAATTGTCTACCAGAAGCGATTAGTCGTTGTCGATCTAGTGGTACTGGACAAAGTCGACCAATTTTCTCTTTTAGTATTGCCACTGTAGTTTCACCCGATAATCCAGTAATTTCATGTGCTTCTTCTTTATAGAGGAGACGAAGTGTTGTAGGTGGAGTAGAAGTCTGAGAAGTTGACAATGTTGAGGTGGATGATGTGATGGTAGTAGCCATTTCAATAGAGGATGGTGATGATGATTGTAAAGGATTGGTTATGATTCCTTCATTACCACCATGAAGAGTTCCTTCTTCTTCATCTCCAATACGTTGATAACGGGTTCCTCGAGGTAACATGATACTCGTCTAGTATGACTAGTAATAGAAATAGATAATCTAGTAGTAGTAATAGTAGTAGACGGATCAGTAGTTAACAGCAGGTTACAACAACAGAATGCGGGCTGTTGGGACTGTCAACAGCAGCACGGAGAAGGATGCGTTGGCAAAGGCAAGAAAAAACTGTTTGTTGAAAAGAGAAAAACGCGCTTTTCTATTCCCCTCTTGTCCCTCCCAATCAGCTTTGGACACCATATGGGACAAACAACAACAAGAACAAGCAGCTGAGACAAGAACAATGATTGACCCTTCTCCACCTGCACCATCATCTATCCCAGAAGACTTTGATCTTATGTTATTGAGGTTAGTTTGGAAGTGTAAACCCTATATCTATGGAGAGCAATGGAAGGAAGTCTTGACCTCTTTGCCCATTTCTTATCATTCTTCCACTTCTTCGTCATCATCGAGTCTTCCTTCTTGGCCCCTCCAACAACTCTCTAGTCACTTCAATGACATGCTACGTGAATACCAACAAGAAAATGACGCATGGTTGAACCAGAAACCTAATGAAGAGAAAAAGCTTATTTTACAGCAGATTCTTGAAGAAATTGCAGACTATGAGTTCTTCAAAGAAGACACTGAGGATGAACAAGTTATTCTTAGAGAAAATGAACATGAGAATGGTCACTCACAAGAAACAGCAGCAATCAACAACTCAACAACAAACCATGAAAATGGTACAGAGATATCGAATCTTGAGCAGCAAGTGATTGCTCAACATAGATCAGCCAGTCAAAATACAGAACCAAACTTGTCATCCGAAGAATGGGAAGTCATCTTGTCTGATAAGCAAATCGCAATCATAGAGAAGATGGAACAAGTTAGTCAACTTCGATTGTATCTCGAAGACAGACGGAAAACAGTCCATGGGAAACAGACAGTGTTTCATAAGATTTGCCAAACAAGGCAAGCACTACAGCAAGCGGGGATATGCTCTAACGACGTGTTGCTGTCACCGAAGAGAGGAGAGGAGGAGCGGTAGAGGATAAGTAATGCAGTATGCACTGCACTGTAACCCAATTCTCACATTCCCAACAACATCTCTAGTCCTTTTGTACATTCTTCATAGAATCAAGGATCAAATCTAAAGATCACCATACATCTTATTAGAAGGATGAAACATCTCAATGAAGGATACAAACACAATAACAAATATAGGAACTTCTGAGCTTCCTAATCCATCCAAGTACAACTCATCACTAAAACTCTTCAAATAACAACACACTACATATTTTTCTTTCATATGTATGCTCCAAGACTGACGGGAGAGGATAGTATGAAACCTCCTGAAGGAGAGATCCTACCCGCTAATTACAGAGCGCGCCATCGTTTGCCCTCTCCATCCCCAGCCTCATCCTTGAAAAACTCAAAGAAGAAGCCTTGAAAAGGGGAGAGATAGCACAGGAGATAGATTTATCCACCTGGTCTATCATGGAGAGGGAAGCCAATAGCTGACTGTCGCAATATTTGAAGATCAGTCTTTCATTGAGAGGTTGTCACCAGGACAACCAGAAGAGACCAACCGATTAATAATTGCTCGTCTCAACATACATGACGACGGTATATATACAGAGAAGGTGGTTGAACTTTTAAAAGTACGCATTCTTTACCTCACTCAGAGAGATGGTTCCAGACATCATGACTGATGATGAGGTGGACAATTCGATCAAATCGAGCTTCCACCACAGGAGTTCTTCACTTCACCACACAACATGTTGATGGAATGTCTCGTGGCATTTGTTTGTGGTGGTGTGAGCATTTGGTGCTTGTGCTTGTGCTTGTGTTTGTGTTTGTGTTTGTGTTTGTGTTTGTGTTTGTGTTTGTGTTTGTGTTTGTGTTTGTGTTTGTGTTTGTGCTTGTGCTTGTGTTTGTGTTTGTGTTTGTGTTTGTGTTTGTGTTTGTGTTTGTGTTTGTGTTTGTGTTTGTGTTTGTGTTTGTGCTTGTGCTTGTGTTTGTGTTTGTGTTTGTGTTTGTGTTTGTGTTTGTGTTTGTGTTTGTGTTTGTGTTTGTGTTTGTGTTTGTGCTTGTGCTTGTGTTTGTGTTTGTGTTTGTGTTTGTGTTTGTGTTTGTGTTTGTGTTTGTGTTTGTGTTTGTGTTTGTGTTTGTGCTTGTGCTTGTGTTTGTGTTTGTGTTTGTGTTTGTGTTTGTGTTTGTGTTTGTGTTTGTGTTTGTGTTTGTGTTTGTGTTTGTGTGTTTGTGTGTGTTGTTACACTGGATGGCTCAAGTGCGAGTTAGAAAGCTCATTTTATGACTTTTGCGTCAGGTGATTTCGTTTCGTTTCATCGAAACATCGTGCAGTAACAATAGCTTGTACTAGCTGTCTGCTGGTAAAGATGGAATGTCGATTCACTATTCTTCCTATCAATGATCCTTCTTCCACTTCTGTCATATATAAAGATCGAGATGTTAAAGAGCAGTTACTTCAATATAATCTCGATCAAACATTGACTATCACACGATTTCGATTCACAGGTCAACTAGCAACTTCCTCAACAACTGACTATCAGGAGTTGTTACAGGCCTTATTTGAAAGTCATGATTGTCGCGTAATCTTGAGTTGTCTTGGAGAACCTTCAATCCCAATTAGCATGAAAAGTGAAGCACTTAGTCTAACCACCATGAACTTGTCCTTCTTTGATCGCTTAACTGAACGAGGTAACTGCATATATTAGGACTTATTTTGACTCTTTAGCTGGTTTGTGATAGTTCTGTGCGTGTCATGTTGGCAGGTATTGTGGGTGGCGAGGGTCGAATCCGAGGATGTTTTGACGACACTTTCGACGGCATCACAGTCAGTCCATTGCTTCACAATTGCTTCCATTGCTTGGTGTTTAATGATGGCTGAAGCATTGATCTAGGTTGGAGATCTACTGCGAGAGATGCTAGTCAACGAGAACTCTGAGAACAGCGACCTCTTCTCTGCGGCAGATCGTCAGGAGGTCATCTACCAACTCTTTAAACTCTTCGCCATTGGAGGAGAGCTATGTCAACCTGATGTGGATATTGAGAAGTAAGTCATGTGCCTTTAGAGTGGTCTTGAAGCATTTGTCAATGACTTTGTGCTGTGCCTTGTTGCAGATATTTGACAATCACCAAGGCGGTATACAAAGATCTTATTACAGTCTACAGGTGATCCCATCCTATGAAAATGAGATGCTCTCCATTGCGTGACATAGCTTCTCTTTCTTGTTTAGAGAGAATTCGAGCCAAGCAGTTCAAGTGTCTGGCAGGGCCTTTCTCGTGCATTCTGTGTCCGGCGTAACCCTTCACACTCATTCTCCAGACTCTCCTCGAAACCTTTTCCTTGTTATTATCGACCCAATGAAGCGACTCGTCACTGTAGTTAAGAACTCAGATAAGAAGTTTTGGTGACAGATATCAACTTGTTGTTTAACTACTATTACACCACTCCATGAACTTGTGATAATATGCATTTTCTCTCGGGCTAAACTTGCTGTGATAGAATATCTTTCAGGGGTTTCTTAGAAGTTGAAATGATTTGATAGTATTGACAGAGATATAGAAATAGTAAAGCCATCAATTTGATCGATGACGACGACTATTACTACTACTGCTTCGTGTTGATCCATCCAGAAGACTGTGGAAGAGTAGTGACAAAGGATATGTTGTGTTGTCGAATATGTACAAGTATAATAATAACAATAGCAAAATAACGAAGCAAGAAGATCAAGGGGGGGGGGGGGGGGGGGGTTAACCTTGTATCATGGATACCCCTCAACTCCATGCAGGAGACAGAGAACAGAATAGGAGGTAGTACCGTAGATTAAGGTCGAGGGAAGTGGTCAGGATCATAGACACCTGCCCAATAGGCTATTTCCAAGATGGAATCTGGAAAAGGCAGATAGTAACGTGGATCGGGATGAGTGGCCAATCCTGAAGCAGATTTAACTGCTGCTGATGTCATTTCATCATAGCCTTTAGTATCAATCAATTCAGCAGCTAAGGCAAGCAGTTGTAGATTGTCAGCGAAGTGTTGTTGGTCATGACTGTTGCCAATGGTGCGATGATGATGATGATGACTTAGCATATCAGATGCCATCCAATTCTCAAAAGAAGAACCAGCAGCAGATGAAATAGAAAGATTCTTTTCTTTTCTGTTTGGAATTATATCACCATTCTTACGAGGTCTCTTTGCTTTCGTTGTGCTTGCTTTTACTTTTTGGCTTCTTCTTGTTGTGGTGGCTGTGGTTGTTGTTGTGGTAGTTGTGTTTTCTTCCTCTTCTTGGTGAGTAGCTTGGAACATGTTGTTGTTGTGGTTATTGTTGTTTTGTCTTCTTCCTGACCACATTATCTCATATAACAATCTTTCTGATTCTAATAGACGTATTACACTGTTTTGATGATGGAATTCTTCTTTACTTTTGTTGTTATTCTCTACGTGTCAACTGCAATAATAACAACAATAGTGTTGTCATAGCAGATGACAATTGGTTTGGTTTGGTGTTGTGAGGAGAGAACAGGAGAGAGAAGGCGGATTTTCAGGTTTACAAGTTGAATATTCTTACTAAGATAACCGCCTTTCTGCTCAGCAGAGCTGGGAACTGGAAGATTATCTTCTTGTTGTAGACTATGTATATATAGTATTGTATATGGTTTCATGGTTCTTCTTTGAAGGGGCTAATCGTATCCTCTATGGCATCACTTGACCAATAGCCACTTGTTCTATATTATTTTGTAACAACTTTTCTTAAGATTACGTGACCCACAACACCACATGAAAACCGCCAAAGCTCTCATTCCATATGGAATCCACTGGAATGTCTCCGCCTTCTCTGCTGCCTTGCACTGGCACTGTGAGCGTTCAATCATCAACAACAACTCAACCTCCGGACTTAGACTTGTTGCTCGTTGTCCAGACCACACGGTCTAGAGTCTGCTGCTGTATTATATTATAGCCTACAATATTTACTAACCTGTTCTGAGATAGTCGACGGAAAGCAATCCTGGTGGTGATCATCATGTCTGACTTCATGCAGAATGGAAATGATCAAAATCATACCAATCATGATATCATTATTTTAGGTAAGAAAAAACATCAATCTCTTACGAAACACACCACCACTATATCATTGATGATGGTTGACTAACTCAACTTGACTCACTTTCTCTCTGTGTTGTCTTTCTATTAGGTGGGGGTATACATGGCGTCTGTATTGCCTATTATCTTGCCACTAAATATGGCAAGCATCCTCTCATCATTGAACAAAGTCAAATTGCTGCGGCAGCATCAGGAAAAGCTGGTGGATTTCTTGCACGAGATTGGGGACATGGTCCAACTGTAGATCTACACAAAATCTCTTACCAACTACACAAAGAACTCGCACAAACGTTAAATCTACAATCTTATCGTGAAATACCTACTTTAGAAGTCTATGTCCACTCGAAAGGTCTACGAATAGCACCTTGGTTAGATCGAGAAGGAGGTGCGATATTAATGGATCGTAATACAGCTCAAGTTACACCATTGGAGTTTACAAATAAGGTTTATCAAGCTGCAGAGGCATTAGGAACACGTATTCTATATGATCGTGCTTGTGGATTAGATAGAGATGAAGATGGTCGTGTTGTGGGTGTTCTACTTGAAAAAGCAGGTCGTCTAGCAGCTAAGCAAGTGGTGATTGCTTTAGGTCCTTGGTCAGGTGTAGCTGTTGAAGACTGGTTTGATCTTCCTTTACCTATGGAAGGATTACGATCAACTTCATTGATTGTCTCCAAACTTTCTCCTCTATTAGAACCAGCACAAGCTTATGCTTGCTTTTGTGAAGAAGATGCGAACGAATGCCATTTGGAACTTTATCCACGTCCTAATGGTGATCTTTATGTTTGTGGTTGTGGTGGAAGTGATCATGTCTTTGGAGATCGTTTACGTTCTGATGGAGAATGTGGTCGTGCTGAAAAGGTTGCACCAGATGAAGGTCGTGTAGAGAAGGCATTAGCTTCTCTTCGAGCACTGTCATCTATGACTGATAATCTACCTGCTGATCATGTTACTACACAAGCTTGTATGCGTCCAGTTACTCCTGATGGTTGGCCTGTAATGGGGGAGATACCAGGTGTTGGTAATGCATTCATTTCAGCAGGTCATAATTGTTGGGGTATTCTCTGGGCACCAGCTTGTGGCCTCGCCATGGCTGATCTTCTTGTCACAGGCCAGACATCACTCTTTAATATACAACCGTTCACACCAGAACGTTATTTAGTACCAGGACAACCACTGTGTCATCGAGGAAAGAAGATGGGAGTAGAGCCAAAAGGAGAGCAATGGTGATGATGATATGGTATGACATGGTATGGTATGGTATTAATGTCTTCTTGTGATTTCTGTTCCTCTTCCTTCTTCCTCTACATCTCTTCTCTTCTGTTTATTATTATTATATTCATAGTTATTACAATTGTCGATTGACCCATGATATGATATGAGATGTTATTTTCCATGGGGTTGATGGCTAATTAGCTTATCACTCGATGATTGAGTTACCTTATGACTAACAACGTGTCATGATGGTATAGTAACACATCGTTAATTACACGATGCTCTCTCTCTTACTACCCACTACCATCTTGAGACTTCTCCTTCCTTCTCATACACTACCAACCATCGCCACATACCACGACGCAATTCTTCAGCTGTCACTCGTAGCAGTGACAGTGACTTCTTCTTGACTAGAACTTCCTCATTCACTTTCTCTAGGAAGGCTTCTACCTCATGTTGTTCTATGTCAGAGTTGGTCGCAATCCAGAAAGCCAATCTTCGACCAGCCTTAAGTCGTCGTTCAGCCAAGCGTAAAAGCAGTGCAACGACCATGAAAGGACTGCTAAGTGTCTCATTCACTAATCTGCTGCCCATCGCATCGAGTTCTCCGGCATGAGGAGTGAGAGATTCAATAAACGAAACAGGCAAGCAAACTCTCTCTCGTCGACCAAACGGTGGATCAGCAACAATTCCATCAAACTACAGGGTCAACAATTACAATACCACATGATAGAGTGATGTAGGTTAAATGGAGAAAATAAGAGGAAGGAGAATCGAACCTGTATAGAGTTATTATTGTTATGGTTATCGTCATCATCTTCAAGCCATTGTAAAGCATCCTTATGTTGAAGATCTTTCAATCGATCTAATAGATTGTAAAAGATGAAATTGTCTTTCGCTGTTTGTCCTTCTTGTTCTCTTCCTACACTTCGTTGAAACTTACCATTCTTATTAGAATTCTCTCCTCCACAAGCATGAGGATCAATGTCTGATCCTAACACATCTGCTCCTAAAGCAGCACAAGCTACAAGAATACTGCCTGTACCACAAAATGGATCCAAAATGAGATCACCTTGACCCACTAGAGCAGCTTGAGCTGTAACATGAGAACAGATTGCTTTCATTGAAGTAGTTCCAAGAAATGGTCGATTAACAAGATCAAATTGATAAGCAATATTACGTCCATGTGCTACAACACGACCAAAGATAATACGATTAGGTTTATTCATACTATCTAACATTTCCTTTTCACCAGTCTGTTGGAAATGATTATGTTTATATTGATAGTCACTAAAGTCTTCATAGAAGATAAGATGATGAGCTGGATGATCTAGAGAGACTTCACCTGGTAATTGTCGTAAAGCTGTAGCAAAATGTGAGAGTAAGATTCGTCGTGTTTTATCATCTGCTCCATGTGCTTTACCATATGATGCAAAATCAACTTTCCAACTAAGATCTCTATTACTCTTTTCAACTAGTTTCTTCTTTTCTAGATGGTGTCTATCCTCTAGACTAGTGCATGTAGTGGTAGTGGTAGTGGTAGTGGTAGTGGTAGTGGTAGTGGTAGTGGTGGTAGCAGTGCTGTCATCATCACCGTCATGTTGTTGTGGATGGGGCATGAGTGGTTGGCAGAGGAATGGAAAAGAATAGTCAACCATAGCTACTGCAGTGGGTAAATCTTCAGCATCTGCCCATACTTCAACAACTCTTCGAATAAGACCTGATCGTAGGATAGCTTCTTGTATAAGTTCTTCATTGTCTGGTAATGTCAGATAGAGACAGATGGGATGTTTAGATGATGACATGGTCTCTGTCACTACACTAATAGGATGGGCTAGAGACTGCTGTAAGTATGTTCTTCCTAGTTGATCACCTCTCTTATCTAGAACATAAGCAAAACTATCATGTAACTCAGCCAAACGAAAAGATGGTAATAATCCTCTGAATTCAATTAGATAAGACTTCCATGCAGTAGGGAGAGAAGTAGATGATGATCGTAAATGACCTAGACTTGTAAGACATAACCAATTCAAGAGAAGATAGAAAAGAGTCCATTGATTTAACTTCTTTTGCATCATGTCAATTGTTCATCCATCCAATTCAATCAAATCGAATACAATCCACCACTATTCCATGGATTCCACAGTATCTAACCCCACGCATTACAACAATAGATGACAAGTCACCACCACCGATATTCATACTGGCCTATCTTCTCTTATCAAGAAGATCGTCAGAGCAGTTGTTGTTCACAAAGAGTGAAAGCAAATCACTCACTCTATACCATGTCTTCATCAAGTAATAGATACCCTTCTCCTCTTCCTTCTTCCAGGATGTCACAATCTCCTCAACAACAACAAAAACAACAAAAACCATCTCCAAACACATCCAATTTCTCACATGATAATAATTCATCTTCTTCATCTTCCCCTTCTCCTTCTTCTTCTTCTTCTTCCTCTCCCTTTGCTTCCTCTTCTTTTGGACGTGTCTTACCTGTTCTTTTCTTAGAATATCTCTCACTTGCTTTAGGTAAAACTTTATTACCTTCTTTCATCTTACAAGCTTTTGGTAGTTATTCCTATCTTATGGTGGGTCTATGTGAGACAATGAAAGGTATCTTAGCTTTCTTAGCTTGTCCTATTATTGGTCGTATTTCAGATCGTATAGGACGGAAATATTGTCTTCTTATTGCTATGATGGGAACTACCTTACCTAATTGTATATTAGCCTTTACAAATGATATGATCTTATATAGTATCTTATTAGGTTTGTCAGGTTTATTTGCTGCAACCTTCTCATTAACATTTGCTTATATATCTGATTGTGTTGATCGTCGTTCACGTGCACCAGCTTATGGATTAGCATTAGCAACCTTTGGATTATCTTTTACGATTGGTCCTATCTTAGGTAGTTATATTGCACAAGAATATGGTCCACATATTGTCTTTCTTGTCTCTTTCTTATTAGTTGTAATTAATGTCAATTATATTATCTTCTATCTACCTGAGACAGTCAAATCAGTTGATGGACAGACATTAAATTATCAAAAGTTAAATGAGATTGCAGTAGATCATCTACCAACAACATGGAGTTTTGGAGAAACTTTTCGTGTCTTTAGGTAAGACAAAACAATTGTTATCTTTGAAGAAGTAAAGATAACAATTGATCTAATGCCTTTCTTTAATCAGAGCGGATGCTTTCTTGTCCAATATTGCTCTGATTGTCTTTCTTTACTATTCCTCTGTGGTAAGCTTAACTGTATCCTACATGCCATCTCTTCTATATCCTTCTTATCATGTGATCTAAATGGTTGGGTAATTTAGTGGGCAATGGTGAGCACGATGATGGTCTATATCACCCATACCTTGCACTTCTCTCCTATCTCTCTAGGCTGGCTTATGACAGCTTATGGTGTATCGACCATGATTGCTGAAGGTTTATTAGTTCGTCTTGTTGTGCCAGCGATTGGAGAACTTCATACGATTCGATTGGGTTTATTAGCCTTTGCAGCACAATGCCTGATTATTGCCTTTTCATCCTCAGCGGAATGGATCTTTGTCTCTGTTATTTTCTCTTTGTTATCCAATCTAGTCTATCCATCTGTGAGCTCATTAGTCTCGAAAGTGGTTGGAGAACATGAACAAGGCGAGGCATTAGGATCATTGAATGGAATTAAGGCATTGGTTAGTCTTCCGATGTCTATTGATATTTGATGTTTATCATGATTGGTAATAATTGATGTTTGAATGCTTGCTTGTCTGTAGACGGAAGGCTTTGGTCCGTTGCTCTTTGGACTGATCATGTCTTTGTTCGAAGACACACCTTATCCTGGTGCTCCTTATATCATTGCTACTTTCATTGTTCTATGGGCTTACTTGCATTCTTATGAACTTCCTCTTGATCCTGAGCTTGTCTATGCTAAGTATGGAAGTCATCATCCTCACCATCCACACGATGATCGCGCTGGTCTCTTGAGCTTTGCCTCTGACGATGAAAGTCTTTGAATCTAACACAAGTTTTGTTTTCGATGTTAATATTGGTGTAGATAGGAAGGTCATCCTCCGTGATGATGTAGTGTGTAAGTAGTTAATAAGCAGAATCAAGATGACTGGCTAGACTTCAGATGACTGATAGTAAAGAGATTTCATAGGGTCGTTCTTAGGCTTAGAAATTTGATATTGATTCATATTCACACTACAAGGCAGCACTAGGGCAGAGTTCATAAAAAGAGACACAATAAAGTAAGTAAGTAAGGTGGACTGACTAAAGAAGATGCCAATCCGTGCGCGTTGCCTCATTGGATAATCGTTTGTATTGCAAGTTGGCAACACTATGGAAAGAACATATGAAGAGTAGTGCGTCTTAGAGGACAAAAGGATCGCTAACCGCCTTCTTCGCACGGGTGAAACTCCAACGAAGTACTATTACCATTTGACATTATCATTATTTGCGAGTGGCAAGCGGGCAAGTTTTAAAGTGTCTAGGGAGACAACGGCAACCTTTCGCAACGCCCTCAATTACTGGCTCACGGTTACGAGCATCATAATCATACCAGTCCTGCATATCATCAGAAAATAACTGCATATAAGCTAGCGCAGCCTGCTGCTCCTCTTTGTCAACCTTATGGGTATGATACTCCATAAGGTTGATAGCAGCGATGAAAGGAGCATCATCCCCATGAATCATCTGGAAATTCATCGCCATTTCAACTTTGAGGGTTTCTCTCAACATGTCCCGATTGAGGCGATACCAGCTCACTGCATGGAGAAGGATATCGAAAGAAATGTCATCCAAAGCACTATTACCAAAGCTGTCCTTACGCATGTTCAATAGAGCTTCGATACAAGGCTGCAAGACTGCAAATTGCTCTATAGCTACCTTCTCATCATTTCCGCAACGCTCCAGCCATGCTTGACCAGAAGTCATCAAGCGTGGAAAACCATTGTTCTCTCTTCCATTGAGTTCTTCAGGATCTGCAAGGATCTTCTTTACCAATCGCTTGAAATTGCAAAACATCACTGTGTGATCATGATTCAGTTCGCCAGCACCTACCGCGAATCCTTCAGTAGTACGCGACTTTGTAGTTGAAGGTTCTGCTATAATGGATACTCTGTGATCATTAGCGAAACTCATGGCAAACCAATAGTCATCCCGAGTGCCGGGCGGTAATCCTTCAAACCTATAGCAGAACTCTGTGTCATTGACACTAACTTCGCAATATCCTTCAATTGTGTCGATCTGAGCACAAAGGATATCACCCGCTCTTAATTTGCGGAAAGATGCTACTTCCGTCCCATGAGCAGCAACAATGGTGTAAGAGTTTGAAGAAGAGCGATCATCACTCATACCCCATGTCAAAGCTGTGCGGCCTACTCCATCGGAGCTCGAGTTGGCCATACCCTTCTTCGCCACTCCAAAGGTCAACCAATTGCTCGTCTTTGGTGCTGCATCAATAACGACACGGAACATGGATCTTTCAGAGGTTAGCAAAGCAAAAGCAGCTGGATAGCATGAAACACTTCCAACACGCTCCACAGTCGTGTTGTCATTGGAATAGGTCAGATCCGTATTAGAGATGGCTCGATTCCATTCAAAAGCACAAGGAGAATGAATAAAAGCTGGCTTGACGGAATTCACTTTCTGATTCCCATAAATGTACAGAAACTGCTTGGCTGAACGCTCTTCTAAATCATCCAATCCAGCAGCATAATCTTTGCCATGCTCTTCGATCCAAAGTTGAACACTGCGGAGAAGCCGACCATCAACTCTATCCTCTGCTCTAGAACCAAAGCGACGAGAAGCCTGGATATAGCGCTGAGCGAATGCTGGTCTCTCCTTTGGATCAGGAACAAGTGAGAGGAAAATTGACTTCATCGCTTTAGCATTTTCGTCTCGGCATTTTTCAACCGCCTTCAAATTCTCGCCTTTCCATATTTCAGCAGCTTCACGAACTCCATCAGGCATGGTTTCCAAAGGTAAAACAGTAACGCATTGGTTTGGACAAGGCCAATAAGTAGTTTTGAACCAATTGCGCAGAGCTCGAGTAACCTCCAATCGGTGGCGAATTTGCCATGATCTCGCCAAAATGAGTTGATTCGTGGAACCCTGCGTGGTGCACAACACTGTGACGCAATGATCGGTTGGATTCTCAGGAAACATCTGGAAAAAGAGAACACATCTTTCAGTATTTTCCTTCTCAGCAGTCCAAGAAAACTGCTTGCCGCATACGCAAGTAACGTTATTGCAACCATCACCTTTAGCCAAAGCGATTCCACAAGTTGGACAGTTGACAATGGAATTATCAAGACCATTGCTCATTTCCAGGCATGTGCGACCATCATGGAAATCCTTCATCTTGCATTTAAAGCAATGCTCTCGCTGGCAGCACAATGTCTTAATGCGCGGACGATCACGCAGATAGCGTAAGTGCAGATTGGCTCTTCTCTCGGGATCTACGATGGTGCGAAGTACATCGCGGAATATTTCCCATGCCTCTTGGTCAGGGAGACTAGGAATCGTAGGGAAATGAGTCTTGAGAACAGCATCATAGGTTTCCTCCAAGGTATTGTTGCCCACCAAATAGGCATGGATAGTCTCCTCGAAGAGGGCATATCTTCCATCAGCAGAGGCAGCATCTGATAGTAACTTCTTCAAGTTTACGTAACATGCTGCCGTCGGGTCAGACTCATAACCAAGATCTAAGGTTTTCAAAGAGTGGCATCCACCACAGAGAAATGCAAGCAGCGATGAGGCTAGAGCATTGTACTTGTTCGATAGTTCCACGGGAACGACTTCCTTCCATTTTGTATAGGATAGAAGCTTTCTCTTCTTGCTTTTATGATGTGAAACACTTGGACAAAGAATAGTTGGACAGGTCCCCATAAAGGAAGATTGCAATGTGGACTCCATGTAGGAAGTCATGCATCCCCGACATAACATTTCCTCACATTCTTGACAAAGAATGACAGGATCTTCAGGTTCTGATAAACAAATTGGACAATTCTTAACAGCTGTCATTTTTAACGCACAATTAATCTCAATCAATTGCTTCTTGTTCTAGGAGAAAAGAACAATGTTCTGCAAATGAAACTTTCTTCTTCAACAAAAGAAAGAAATTCTTCTATTCACAACCAAGAAAAATATTAGGAATTAAAACCAAATCATCTTAAAGACAATAGAAATAGAAATACAAGAAGAGGAAAGTGATCATTACCTTTAATATAAAGGGAAAGAAGAGGAAGAAGGATAAAGATATGTCAATCTCTCTTATGCAGAAGCAGTCTGTCTGTCAGTCTGTCTGTCAGTCAGCAGTGCCGAGTGAGAGAGAGACAGCAGAGACAGTACAGCGACAGAGCGAGAGAGAGGGCAAAGCGGATCTGTGGGAGACAAACCGGAAGAGGGGAGAGGGAGAAAAGAACAGTAGGAACCCGATTCCGGGACACCACATTGAAGAAACTAATCCCTCGTCCACCACACGATTTTCACCCTTCTCTACCCAAACAATGTGTGGTGTCATACGCACATAATATACAATAAATAACAATAATAACATTGTTTCGTTTATATACAGAATTAATGCAAATTAAAGAGATATGTCTTACTCCAAGTATTAATAATGAAGAATTTATCTAGACTATGTGAAGCAGAGAGTTACTACAGCGCTGTAGTACATAATTAAAAGGGATATTGCATTTGCCTATAGATTTTAAACTAAACCAATTTTCAGCTTCTGGTAGTGCTTGCTGCAAAAATTTCAATTGACTAACTTCAATATTAAAGAGATTTCCTCATCAAGAAGGAATTATCCAACCGCTCCCTTGACTAAATAATATCTTCGGACGAAGAGTTTCCATATGTTTCTCCAGTATTCTAGAGAATAGTGCCAGAATCACGCCGTCGACATCATGGTAACTAATTTGGGTGACTGAGATCACTAATCTTACTATAAAGGATTAAAACGCATAGGACGAAAACAAAAGACGCTTCGAAGTTCTTACAATGTGTAAAATTACGATTTACAGTTGCTGCAGTAAAAAGGGATGATTGCCTTATGGCATTGTTCTACTGCTTGGACTTTCTTGCCTGTACAATATAAAGCGGATCTGTGATATTTGGAAATGGAGAAAGATCAAGACCTTCAGCCTTTTCAAACCCTCCAGCATAATGAAAGTAAGAGCCAATGATGAAGACATGTTCTGCATCATTCGTCCTCAACCAGATATTGATGGCCTTTGTGGGGAAGCAACGATTGCTTTGAGAAATAATAGCAAGGCCCCCAGGTTTGAGAACTCTCTGAATTTCCTTGAATACCTCAAGTGGCTTAATGAGATAATCTACTGAGACCACCAGCGTCACGAAGTCGAAATTATTTTCAGGAAAGGGCAGTTTTGGGTGGGCATTCAAATCTTGCACAACAATTTCATTCAACAGGGTATTTCGTGCTAGTTCTTCTCTATTCACACCTAAACCACATACCCGAGAAGGTTGGAAGGAATCAGGAAAGTGAGAGACCCAAGAAGAGCAGAGATCCAACACTGCAGCTCCATCGAAAAACACTTTGCTGTAGTAAGAGGTGAGAGCTCGTACTGCCTCATCATCAATATGATAGACAAATCGAGGTTGCTCATAGAAGACTCCATCACCTGATTCATCTTGTCTACGGAAGTCAGCTGGTCGATATGGCCATTGGGCTGGCCATTGTGGGGCTTGAAGTACTTTGTCAATTGGAATACGAGCAGCCGAGAGTGCCTTCATGCTTGAGCCAGATTTACTTGGATAAGAATGGAGTAATCCATGAACAGAGGTGAGGATAATGGATAAGGTAATCCACAATGTTGGCATTTCTTTCATTCACTTCTATCTGTGTCAGCTTTTGTTCTGCGTCTGAATTTAGCGTAATTCCTTTACTCGTTATTGCGCTATTACACAATAGTCTATTTCATTGAGCATAATCAAAAGGCAAAACGGTAAAAAGTTACCTCCTCAACTGCTGGAGTAGAGAAGTAACCTCCATTACCTCTTCACTCTCCATAGGTGGAACAAAGGGTTACCACCACCCTTGTTGGGTAATAACTTAATCTACCCCAGTGGCCTAAATAGTGGTGGGTTGCAGTCGTCGTCATCCATTTGTTAGTTAATTTTGCCATCGAAATTGTTTATTTTTCTCTTCTTTTCTTTTTACTTCGATACTCAACAAAGTCATGCATTTTAAGGATAATGAGACTCGAAAGGCTAGAATTTCCAAGGCCTTGAGAAGACGAGCTCTTCTTAAAAATCCATACTATAAAAATAACATCCTTCCTCCTCCTCATCATCATCATCATCGATCGTCATTCTCCTGCTCCTCTTCTTCTATCTTGGTCTCTTCTCTTGGCGGTAGTGACCAGAAGAAGGAAGATACTACTACCAGTACTACTAATACTATCAATGATAATAATACCAATGAACCAACAAGAACTGAAGCGGAAATCATTCATGTGGAAGAAGAAGAGATGATACAATGCTCGAAGAAGAACAGGAGGAGGTGAGACTGCTATTACCAATCTAGACTGATAGTGATGACATGATCATGTTGTTTTAATTATTTGTTGTTTTGCCACCCTGCTTGAATCGTTGAATAGACTAAAATCTTTCATCGTGACTTGAACGATGTCGAAGAGGAGGAGAATGGTATTCGTGATGCTGACGTCGTGCAATCATTAGAATATGATGATGATGCAGCACAGCGAGAGGAGCTTGCAGATGTTCGTAGGCTTGACAAAAGTACTCCTCTCTTCGCAAATAGCAAATATACCGTGGAAGATGCAAGAAGAGATATAAAGCGTTGCTTCAGAAGGCGCAATGCTAGTCGTGCTCTCAAAAAAGAATTTTTGGCAGTTTTCAATGAGCTCTTCTTTTCAAAAGAAGAAGAAGCAGCAGCGTCCCAACTACAACAACAACCTACTACTAATACTACCGTGTAGCAGCATCATATAGCAGTGGTAGTAGTGGCGATACTACCAGCAACAGCGTGCAGCATCATTACTATGTGGTTTTGCTTTCTTTCTTCTTTTTTCTCTGATGATTGTCTCTTCTTCTTCTGTTGTCTATTTCTTGTTAATAACCTCGTTTCAAAGTCATTTTTGAGCAGTCATTTCTAATTGGTAAATTGAAGCAGTTTCTGAAATGAATTTTGAATTGAAGATCACGAAAGCATTCCGTGTGACGGAGTAGAAAATTAATCACGAAAATTATATTCTAGTAGGTGAGCTGAGTAACACCCCTATCAAGCTTACTCCTCATTCCGACGGTAAATGTTTACGGGATTGCCATCACAGTTGATTTAGTTTTACCTCTTTTATTATTATTTTACCTCGTTTTACCCTTTTCTGTTTTTTAAGGAGATGAAGCTCATTAACATTTGTCTAGGTAATTGCTTGTTACTGTAATACTATAAGCAGTTATTATCAAGCTTCTAGATGTCCAAGGAGATGGTCTTCTTCCTATCGCCATGGTCATCGCCCTCTCTATGAGAGAATGAAGAAGTCCCAACATGATGACGTGGTGGTGCGCACTCTATACTATTAGTATACTTCTTTCCCTGAATTAGTTCACACTCACTGTCTCTCTTGTTTTCTATGGCACAAGGGTGGAGAATGAGAATAGGCAACAACATCAAGTCATACAACAGTTAAGACAGAGTCGTAAGCAACAAAGTGGCGAAGCAGAATCTGCTTTACAAGAAGTGGGACAATTAAGAGTTACAAACCAGCAACTAAAATAAGAACTACAAGAGGCACAACTTAAGCTTATCAATAACAATTAATTAGCTGTAGCCAATAATGGTGCTTCATCAACATTCATTGATCTGCTGGGTAGAGAAAGGAACCCAACCCAATAGGCCATCAATTGCACACGCCCAAGCTGAAAGTATCACTTCGATCTCGGAATTGATTGAACTGAGCCAACAATGTCCATAATGCCTTTCTTCAAGGTTGGAGAGCCATACGCCATCAATCACAAAATTACTTTTCGGCTTTATCCAGTAATTCATCATGTCAACCGAGTTTATTACAATGATACGCTGGGCAACATCAGTTTGATTTAATAATTCATTGCGATCATCATACGCAATAATCGAACTCATCGCCCCGCGTCGTACCACGCCATGGCAGCAAGCAGGGGCAGTTAGAGAACCGCTTGGCTAACGAGCGCCTCGTTTGCGAATCGCTTTGTGAGCACGGCATCGTTGTTGAAGGTCTGGGGCGCCTGACGTTTGCAAGCGGTTCTCTAACTGCCCCTGCTTGCTGCCATGGCGTGGTACGACGCGGGGCGATGCGTTCGATTATTGCGTATGATGATGGCATTTTTTTGTTTCTTTTGTTTTTACCTCTTTATTCCCGATGGATTTGAGTTTTACCTTGTTTTACCGTTTTGTCAAGCTTTCGTGTGAAAATAATCAGGAGATGAAGCTCAGTAACATTTGTCTATGGTGTGTGGTGGCAATTGCTTGTTACTGTAATACTATAAGCAGTTATTATCAAGCTTCTAGATGTCCAAGGAGATGGTCTTCTTCCTATCGCCATGGTCATCGCCCTCTCTATGAGAGAATGAAGAAGTCCCAACATGATGATGACGTGGTGGTGCGCACTCTGACCCAGGAGTATGCTACCTTCTTCCAACCCATGCAAAAGGAGATCTATTCTCCTAATGTCGAGTTTATTGACCCTCTGAATTCTTTCTCTGGTATCCAAAAGTATCAAGACAATGTCGATTTGTTAGGAGGTAGAGCAGGTCTGGGAAAACAACTCTTTGAAGATGCTTCTATAGCTTTACATAACGTAAAGACAATACCAGAGAGTCTGATCATTGAGACGCGATGGACATTACAAGTGACTGTGAAGGTATTGCCGTGGAGACCTCGTGCTCGCTTCACAGGCATCTCTCGCTATCACTTGCACCCAGACAATGGCAAGATTGTCAAGCAGGTGGACTATTGGGATAGTGTTAACCTTATTAATGGTGTCTATTCTATTCAAGATCGAATGGAAGGGGTTAAAGACTTCTGGGCACAAGTCCAACCTTCTCCCTCTGCTTCTCTCGCAGCACCTGAACTACCGGTAACCTTCTCCTCCTTCACCGCCATCACCTGCTGCTTTATCACTGACTGCTGCTACTTGTCTGTCAAACTAATTCAACGAGTAGTATGAGTTGTTGCGCAGGGCGAGGTACTATGAGGTTCGTCGCTATCCAGAGATAATTGCAGCAGAGACATCCTATCGCAGCAGACCTGAAGGATATGATCGTCTTGCTTCCTATTGCTCGGGATCTAATTCAATTACGAAGAAAGTGGAGTTCTTTGCACCTACACTCATGAAGATAATGGATACTGTGGGAAGTTCAGATGGCAGCAGTGATGGGAGAGTCAAGGTGATGTCTTGGCCGCTGCGCTACCTTCTTCCTGGACAAGACCAACCCTTCCTAATAGACAGCTTGCCCGAGCCTTCTATCCCTGGGGTCAACATTGTTCGCCATCCTTCTAAAGTGGTTGCCGTGTTAAAATTTGAACGTCCAGCCACAGAGCCTTCGGTGAAGCAAGCCACTGAAGAACTGACGATTGCCTTGCAGAGAGATGGCCTACTCGAGACTACCCTCGCCAGTAGCAACGGCGATCGTACTAACCGATCTCTGATTGTGGGGCAATTTGATGCACTTTTCTCATTAAACAAGAGAAGGAATGAGGTCTGGATTGAATTGACCACTCATCCTTGGAGCCAATAATTAAATGAATGTTGTGTAAGTCGAATAAGACAATAAACAATAATTGATTATAGTTTTCGTTTCTTCAGAGAGAGAGAGAGAGAGATAGAGAGAGAGAGAGAGAGAGTTGGGGTTTGTCCATTTCCTTCATTTTACCACATTTTACCATATTATAGCAACTGGTAGATGCCCCGTTCGTTATTAAGTTAAAGGGGTGACCGTTGATTCTCTCCTCTCGTCATCGTCTTTCTTCTGGTTTTGGTCGAAGAGTGGTGGGAATACATCATAAAGCATGACATTAACAATGAAGGCTCTAGAAGAACTATCAAGAAAAGAATTACAAGCGCTTGCTAAAACTCATGGCATTAAAGCTAACTTGAGCAATGTGGCTTTGATTGCTGCTCTTCAACAACTAGAACAACAACAACCATCTCGTTCTTCTCCCTCATCCCCTTCACATGAAGGCCAAGATGAATCTGTTACTATGGTAGAACAACAACCTGTGGAAGTTGTGGAGGTTAGTCTTCCTTCCCAGCAGTGTGTGGAAGATGTGCCGACCACTGCCACTGTGAGAGAGACTGCCAATGCTGTTGATGCTGTCGTTGACCACAATGAGAACAAGAAAGAGTTCGAGATAGGGGACGAAGTAGAAGTGAATCTTGATAACGAATGGGTAGCTGCTACTATCAAACGCCTCAATAAGAACTCCATTCGAGTTACTCTATCTGATGGAAGTAATAAGCAAGTCACAGTGAAGCATGACGATATCCGCTACCCATCACCCTCGTTATCATCATCTCCACTGCCTGCCTCTTCTAAGGAGGAGGAGGGGGTAGTGGTTATCTCTTCTTCTCCTGCTGCTACTATGATGACTATGGCACACCCTGAAGATGAGATGGTAGTGTTAAATGATATCCTTTCTCCAAATGTCAAGTTAGAGGAGGAGGAAGAAGTGGAAGAAGAAGTTGATGAAGTAACGGGGAAGGTACACGAAGAAGATATCAAAATGACATCTCTGGAAGATATTCACCATGAAGCAGAAGTTGAAGCAGAGGAAGAAGAAGAAGAAGAAGAAGAAGAAGAAGAAGAAGAATATCTTGAAGAAGAAGGATATCTTGAAGGAGAAGGAGACATCACCGCTGAAGATGAAGCTGTCATTGCTGCTATTGAGGCGATGGTAACAGAAGAAGAAGTCTTAGCCCCTGAGGCAACTCTTCCTACCCAACCTCCACCAACACAACAACAACAACAACAACAACAACAACAACAACAACAACAACAACAACAACAACAACAACAACAACAACAACAACGACCAACACCAGTGGCACCAGTAGTAGCAGCAGTAATGGGTGGTGAGATAGAGGAGTTAGATGATTTCAACCCACTTGCTCGATTTTCTTTCTCTGCTGGAAGAAAGAGAGATACAATTCCTTTACCTATGGGTATCTCTCCTCAGAAATCATCTTCTCGTAAGACTTTTGCAGTGAGTCCATGTCACTCTCATAAACCTAATGCGCTATTGCCCAAGACGACTGCAGCTCAACGCTTAAGACTTGAATCAGCACATAATAAACGTATTACAGAGGCTCAATTGAAAACCAAAGAGAAAAGACAAACTTCTATATTAGCTGCTCGTATGTCAACCTCTGCTGTTATTGGCAAAACCCCATCAACAACCAAAACAACAACCAAAACAACAGCAGCAGCCACAGCCACTGCAGCCAATATCACCTCTTCCCTTCATACTACTCGACCTTCTCTAGTGGGGAGACCTAGTGTTAGCAAAGGTGGTAAAGACATGACCAGCAGTCAATCTTCTAATCAAATGGGTAAAACTCGTATTAGTGCCTGTCCTTCACCAGGTCCTTCTTCTATTGGAGCAAAGACTCCTAATCAAACTGCCTCAGCAAATCACTCAGCAAGAAAGTCTACTCCTAACTTTAGCAAGATGCATGCTAAACAATTTGATAGGCAAAAGTCAATTGCTTCGTGTGTATCAAGGGTAAGCGATGTTGTTTCTATGATGATGAATAAAAAGTTGATGAGTTGATTGATTTTTTTCCTTTTGCTTTGATGGACAACAGGATGCTGATATTTTGAAGAGAATTGATGAAGCCTTTCAAAAGGCTGTGAGCACCACTACTACTGCTACAACGACTCCATCAGGTCAACAACCACTTCGATTAACGCCTGTCTTGACCTCAACTCGTGCACCTGGTGGCAAGACTGTTTCTACTTCTTCTGCGATCAGACCACTGGTTGGTGAGAAGGAAAACCAAAGCAATGCTGCTCTTCATAAGAACCGATTGGTTAAACCAAGTTCTGTGACAGAGAAAAAGGTTGCACCAACTCCTCTCAACACTCCTTTGACTAGAACACCTTCTGCTTTCACTCCATCCGCTTCTATCCACAGAACCAACCCTAAGCTAGGTATGGACAAACTTACTTCACATATTGAATATTCCACATGTCTAACCTATTCCTTTCCATACTATAGTGTCTTCTTTGAAAAAGAGTGACAAGCGTGATGAAGATCGCATGAAGCGAACTCTGGATGGCAAGACCAAGAGAGAAGTTACTTTCAACATGCGTCGTATTGTTGAAGGAGAAGAAATTTCTGAATGCTATTAAATCAATCAACCCAAATCATCAATAAATGAAATAATTTTGAGTCAATACGTAAGAAATGAAGTGTAAGGAAATGATGCAAAATGCCTCTTCCTCCTATTTGAATATCAATATAAAATAAGATAAAAGAAGTCTATTGATTAGGTTGCTTTGTTTGATCATGTTGATATTACATCACTTACAAGAGAACATCATCCACATCACACATCAGGTCTTTCTAAGCCATGTAAGTTTGACTTTCAAAGAGTTCCAGTGTAAGATTGGCTAGAAAAGCAGGGACAGAATTAAAAGTTTGTAAATGATGCAAATGTTGAGGACCAACACGTGACATAAACTCCGTCTCTAACAATTCTGGAGTATCTCCACGAAGTTGAAACATCAAACAATCTTCTGGTTGTTCAGCATACATAGATCGTAAACGAAGACGTGGTAGACTTCCATCATCACTTCCACCAGATGATAGCATATCAACTTTAAAACCTGTTAAGAGATAGACAGCTTCACGGAAAGTAGAAATCTTTTCTTTGAACATTTCCTTTAAGCGTTGATTAAGTTTGGCATGATCTTGTTGTCCAGATGAGGAACCTCCGGTGAATGTAGTATTTTGCATATAAGATACATTCATATCATTCATAACACTCATATTGTTACTATTGGCACTTGCAGGATTACCTACAACATCTTCTTGAGATGAAGTAGTTGTGATAAAAGAAGATTGTTCTACACGTGCTGATAATGCCTTGTTCTCCTTCTTTAAACGTTGTACTACTTCCCAAGGTAAAGTAGAATTCATTTCTTTACGACCTCTTGTCACATCAAAAGGATTTTGAGAAAAACGTAAAACTTGTGTACGATGAGGTAGGAAGTCTACACCTGTTATCTCTTGTAAAGCTTTGTAATTACTCTCCGCATCATCAACAGTCTGTTTCAATCTCTCTAATTCCTCCTTGTCTTCCTGTTTTCCCCCTTCTGGTTGCACATTAACCACTGCTGGAGTAGCTCGTGCAGTTTTCAAATCATCTTCCAAAATAGCAACACGATCAGCCCATTCTTGACCTTGTTTACGAAGTTTGTCAACTTCTAAACGAAGTGAACTAATCATTTCTTCTTTCATAGATACCATTTTATCAACTTGAGGTTTCCCAATAGCAAATTCCATATCATAAGTTTGTAACATATGACGTAATGAATTGATTTCACCTTCAAAGAGACGAGTACGTTGAAGAAACAATGCGTTACGAGCTTCTAACTGAGTGACAGATTGTGTTAACATAGTAGATTTCTCTGTTATCGTCTGAATTTCCTTGTCTTTCTCTTCTAACGACTGCTTATAAAAGCTTATCTCTCCTTCTAATTCTTTCACTTTTGTCATTAACATAGTATAATTCTCTTGATAGTCTTGTAACACTGTCAAAGCAGTTAATGGAGATAATGACTGTTGTTGCTGTTGCTGCTGTATATCATTCTTCCTTTCTCCTAAATCATTAAAATGTTGATGATAATCAGATAGAATACGTCCTAATACAGTCTTCCAATTCTCCATTTCTTCTTCTAATGCTAGACGACCTTGTTCTTTTGTCTTCCATTGTAAATGACTTTCTTCTAATAGATTATTACGAAATTTCAATGTTGCAATTTCTTCTTCTAATATCTTTTGATTCTTTAATAACTTCTCCAATTTGTCCATTTCTTTCTTTTGTCGTTGATATTGACTTTCCATCTCTTGATAATGTTTTCTTAAAGAATGTAATTCTTGAATCACTTCACCAGGATCTTGTGAAGATGCAGCAGTTCGCCATAGAGAGACTTCTTTCTCTAATTGAAATGTTCGATTTTCTAACTCAAGTTTCACTTTGTTAACCTCATGACAACGTCGTCCTTCTTCACTTAGTCTCTTCTCAAGGTCAAGGATCTTCACTTTCAGACCTTCTTTCTCATTGTCATCTTCATCCTCTTCTTCTTCCTCTCGTCTGACTTGTCTCGCACTAGCTGTACTAGTAGCAGATGTAGCAGAGGCTTTGCTAACAGCTAGTTGACTTTCTAATTCTCTGACTTTACCTTGCCATTTCTTCTTCTCTTCATAATATTTAGCTAATCGACCTTCTGACTCATGCTTTAAACGTTGGTTTTGTTCTTCAATATAAGTCAATTGACGAACAGTCTGTTCCTTGAAGAACTCATGTTCATACTTGTAAGTCTTAAGTTGATCACGAAGTTGTTCATTGGTGAGCTTTAACTCATCAATTTCAACTTTCAACTTCATAGAGGAGCTATCATATTTCTTGCTGGAAGTGACAGTTGAGCTGTTGTTGGTGTTGGTGTTGTTGTTGCGGGTGGTAGTGATAGTGTTGTTGGTTGAGAGGAGAATTAGATCATCTTCTTCTTCCTCCTCCACTTCAACAGTTGAGTCACGATTACTTGTAATAAGAGCAGTTGAAGGAGAGGGTGTAATTCGTCTACGTTTTGCACTCATAGGAGGAATCACAAGATCATCATTTGACAGTTTGTTTGACTTGTTGGTGATGATTGTATTTGAATCCACTTTCTTGATAGATGAAGAAGATGAAGAAGATTCTCCATGTTCTAGACTGCCTTCAATAGTATTAATTAAAAAAGAATAATCTGAAGACCATTTACCACTACGACTACTCATCCTCCTTCTATTTAGCTCTTTGTCTTTCTCTTTTCGTTGTCAAACATGCACAGGACCACAGAGAGCAAGATTATTACTACGCGCGGTAATAAACTCCATCAAACGCGTTTGTTTGCAAGCTCATTTTCGGATTTTCGTCCGATCTGTCATCTGATCAGGTCTGCAGGTATGATTGATTACTTTATTGTACTGTAGACTTTAGAAAGAGAGAGAGAGAAAAGGAAAGACTAGTACGGAGAATGTTAGCGTTATACTATTTTCAAGGTGAACTAGGAGAATCTTTGGATACTCCCAATGCATTTATGGTAAGAAAGGAATTTATTTTCATTTAATATGTTTTCTCATTTATTTTGGCTGATTGTTCTGATTCTGTTGTCTCTGTCACTGTATTGACACTTCCTAACCTTCCTACACTTTCTTAGCTGCCTGGTAATAGTGGTAGTTCGATCACCTTGAAGCAATTTCTAGATGCTTTTCCATATCCCATTGATCGAAACAATACTTTCTTGCGTTTCCGAGTTCCAGATGAACAATTAGACTATGCTTGGTTAGATATCTCTGATCCTGCTGCATCACTTCCTGTCTATGAAGGAGTTATATTCGTGAAGATCTTGCGACTTGATCCTGCCGTGCAAGCCAAGCGAAAGCTATTTCTGCGAAGAAAAGCCGTGCAGCAGTCATCGGGAAGTGAGGAGAAGGTCAAGTTTGTTCGTCCTCCTCCCGCATCATCTGCTCCTCCAGTTTCCACTAGTAGTGCTACTCCAGCTGGTGCTTCTGTTAGTCAATCTGGTGGAAGTGGAAAGATGAGTCCAGCAAACAGCAGCAGTGGCAGCAGAGCCAGTGCGCCTCCTATCAATGTCCCATCCACTTCCTCTGGCACTAATAATGGCGTGGGTATTGCAGCGAATGGTAGTGGCATCTCTCCCAAGCCTTCTTCATCTTCTTCCAGACCACCTGCTCGGCCTTCTGTTTCTGTTCCACCTGCTGCCGCTGCCAAGGCTGTTCCCTCACTGTTGGATGATGATGATTTAATGAGCAGTCCTCTCCATGCTGGATCTCCCTCTGTTCCTTCTACAAATTCTGCCAAGATTTCCTCTTTTTCTCCAAAATCGAGCTTTCACAACAACTCCAGCAGTGTGAATGATATCGACGAAGGGCCTGCACGTCCCTATCCCTCTGCCACTTCTGCTTTCTCGAGTGGGTCAGCCATGCCTGAGTCTTCTCTGAATCGTGAAGAGTTGGCTGCAAAGAAGGATGAGGCTATCTCTGACAAAGTCAAAGCCGCATTAGATTTCAAGAAGGAGATGGACCTTAAAGCATTCAAAGAAAGAGAAGATTTCGATGCAGCCCGTGAGAAACATGACAAAGCATTAATCAATTGGGCAACAACGAATGGCGGAAAAGATAAGCGCAATGTGCGCACGTTACTATCCACTATGCATGTAAGCTCTCCCAACACTTATTGCTCTTGGTAAATGAGATTGATTTATTCACTAATTTCCCTGCTTACATGGAATCTTGTAGAATGTTTTACCCCCAGGATCAAAATGGAAAGCGCTGGGGTTGGGTGATGTTTTGCAAGCTAGTGATGTTAAGAAGGCTTATCGCAAGGCAATGCTTGTTGTACATCCTGATCACACAGTGAGTTTGGATCCCGAATCTAAATTCATTTGCAAGCGAATTTTTGAAGCTCTTAATGAAGCTTATGACGACTTCTCCAAGAAAGAGAACCCTTGAACAGAGTAGACCTTCTTTCTCGTTGGAGGTATTTCTTAGTATAAAATAATGCTACCCACTCATAATCGACGATGAGAGAACAAAAGATAAAGAACTCGTGTTATTTTTTGTTAGGGTAACCTGTGCTAACTTCCTATCTAATGCTCTGTTTCTGACTTCTTCTACTCACCCGTGGTTTATGGCACAGTGTGTCACTCTTCTACTGGCGAAACCTCTGCGACTAACTCAACATTCGACACTTTGCCACTACCAGACTTCAAGAGTTTTATGCACTCTTCATACACCACGAAAGTGATAGCAGCACTCGGTGCTACACGTAAAGCATTGGGTAGCATTCCTCGAAAGAACGCTCGACTGCCTTCAGTCTTCCAAACCTCTTGAGTACAATGCCATGTACTACGGTAGCGACTACCACGCTGTTGTAGACGACTTTTCACTACTTGATAGGGATAGGTTAGAGTGCTGGCTACAATTTTCGATATACCTCCCATCGCTAAGGAAACCCACGCAGGTTGTTGGTGAGGTTCATTTGTTTTTAACTGTATTCGCTCATATCCAGCTTTCATACTTTCATACGTCGCAAATTGAATGGCTCCATGAGAAGTGAGAAGAAGAGCTGGTATGAGGCCACGATATAAACCAGGCAGTCCTTCTTCTCGAAAGATCGTCTGCAAAGCATGTACAAGACCTCGATAATGCGCATGTGACCCACTTTCAGCATCCTGCAAGGCTAATCTAGTCTTCACTACCCAAAGAGGGTTAAACATTAATACTAGTATTGAACCTGCCTCTACTCCAGAAAGCAACTGGACAAACACAAAACAATAGTACAACATCACACATTACACATCACATCAAACAATATAGGGGAAGCTTACATGATCTACAGTGTTCAGACCTTGAGGCTTGTGGCTTAACTTTCGACGCTTGCTTGACTCATAGAAGAAGAAATACCCTCCCCATGATCCTGACGAAGCAACTACGGCGGGCACAAGTCCACTATAGAGACCCACCACACCTTCACTCTGGACTATAGAGCGAACAGCTTGTGTAAATGAGCGATAGACTGCTTTATCATCGATAACTTGCATACGTGTCTTGACCAACTCCAAAGGATAGAGAGACACTAGAACAAGGTCAAGTGAAAGGTGAAAATAGTTTTCCAAGGATGTGTGCAAGTCATCTTACCTGTCGAGACTAAGCCACCCATAGTGCCTGCAATGAGATGCTAATAGTTATCATACAAACGGTCGTCGTCAGAGTTGGTAGAGGTAGAGTCAGGAAGTGTGAGGAGGCCTCTGACCTGGATGGTTTGCGAAAAGGGCATTTTTGGGCGAAGTTCTTGGATTTGTTATTATTTAGAAGAAAACCTGGAAGTTGATCAAAACAACAACGTTTTAAGCAACTCTTATAAAAAGTCTTTCGAATCAATCAGTTCTTAATAAAGCAATAAGAACTTGACTTGATTGATTGACCTCAACACAAGAACAACACCTCCTGGCTCAGTATAATTATTATCTTGCGTGTGCTTCTTTGAGAACTTATTTAACTTAACGAGGAACAGCCCGTTAACTTTAATCTCCTAAAAGCCGTTTATTTCAGAGAAACGCGCGTTTCTCCGACTAACCGTTGGAACTCTCGTGCCTTGCCATCATTCCTCATCATCCACAACAACAACAACAACTTGTCTTTCTTTGCCTTGCATTCCAACCACTTCTACAAAAGTAACACTCTAACGAGTCCTCAAGAAGCTATCCTCTAGCTACTAACTACTACCTTCTCTTTTCCTTGTATTCTCTTAATTTGACTGTAGCGAAAAAAATGATGAAAACTACTTCAGCCAATCGTACAACGAAGATGAAAGTTATTGAGAATGGTACTGTTGTCAAGACAGTTGCCAATGCTTCCATTAACTATGGACAAGACTTACAACAACTCAAGAAGATGATTGAGCTTGCTATTCGATTAAGTCCACAAGATCCCATTTACACAGTGGACAAAGTTTGTGTGGAAATTGGGGATGGCAAATATAGTGAAATCGATCAAAATGAACTAGTTCAAATACAGAACTCCCTTTTCAAAGTTGACCCTTCCAGTGCTACTTCCTTGGGTACTAAAGTGTCCCTCAAGGTATCTCATACCCTTACCCTGTTGTAATGCCATGTCATGTCATTGCCAGTGAGTGTAACACTTTGTTTGACATGTTTTGGATGATAGGTTTATGTCACTCGACCTGCTGGTTCATCTACTAACAGAGCTGTTAGTCGTATGAGAGAACGTGAAAATCGCGAAATCATCAACAACAACGAAAACAGCAAATATGACAATATTATGAGACCTTCCTCTCCCTGTAAGCCACTACTACTACTAGATCCATCTTACCACTACCCTTTATTATTAACTGTTCCTCCTCTGTTACCTAGTGAGTATGAAACGTAGCAGCACTCCAGGCAAAGCGAGAGCACAATCTCGTGGTCGCTTCTCTACAACCACACCAATGCGATCCTCTACTGCTGGTGCTAGTCATCTCCCTCGTGGCATGTCACCAATGCGTATGCCTAGAGACTCTACGGCGACCAATGCTTCTACTGAAGATCACAACAGTGTTCCTCCCAGTGCTACACCCAAAACATCTCGCAAACCTTTTACCTCCTCTTCTTCTTCTAATGCAGAATCAGAAGTGATGGAGAACCTCATCGACCAAGACGATATGATGCCACCACCTTCTGCTTCAAAGTCTGGACGTAAACCACGTAGACTAACACAGATGGATATTGAAGAAGAAGAAAAGCGAAAAGTGTTACAGTCTATCAATCAGACTTGGGCTCAGGTTGATGAGCCAGAGGAAGTAGCAGCTGCTGCTGTTGCTGATCCTGCTTCTCCAGTGACAAAGTCCTTCTTGACACCTTTCGAGTACTACTCTCCCTTAGAGCGTAAGGGACCTGGTGGTGCTGTAGGGGTGGAGGATGATGATGATGACTATCAATCATGTGCTGGAGATCTTGGTGATGCTGATCTTCATCAAGATCATCCTCCACATCCTGATACTCCTATGCATGACTCCTCTACCTGCGATGCTTCTGTTCATGTAGAGGAAGAGGAAGCGGTAGAAGAGGAAGAAGAAGAGAGTATGCAGGCTTCTAAAGTACCTTTCAGCTCCCCTGAGAAGTCCTCCACAACTAGCCAACAAACTGCTACTAACACCTCCTCTACTGCTACCACTACTGCTACAACTACAACTACAACTACCACAACGCCAAGCAAGAAAGTGATCACTAGCAAGTTGAACACTCAACCTACTAGTGCTGTGAAGAAAACTCCCAATAAGTCAAGAGCCTCTACCACTACCAACAACAACACTGCCAATACTAATACTACCACAGATAATAGCAAGCCGTTGTTTGCTGAAGGTCGTACCTTAGCTGAAATGGGTGTTAACTTTGAGACTTCGTTAAGATCTTATCGTACTAGTTCAGTACGTGGAGCTCCTTCATCTGCTAAGAAGAGAACTGGAGGAGGAGGAGGGGGGCATGGTGGTAATGGTAATGGTAATGGTCATGAGTTATCTCCTGTGCGTAAGTCATCTAATCGTGATCCTGATGGCCGTCCTTCTATTGGTACTATTACAACTCAATGGGAATTTATGCGTACAGCCTTTGTGAATAATTCAGATGAAGAATTAGAATGGTTAATGATTTCTAAGAAAGCTGGTGCTTATAGTTATGCTCATCGTAAACATCAAGTTGCAGAAGATAAATACTTCAAAAGTCTCTATGAGATTGACTTCTATCAAGTACAAACAAAATATTTCTCTACTGGAATTGGTAGTAAATTACCAGTTTTATTAAAAGAATTAACAAGTTTCTATAGTCTTCTCATGGCAAATCCAAAAGATGAAATAGCAGCTGAAAATACATTAACAACACATAAGAAATTGAAAGAATTTTTTGAAATTCAAGGTGGATGTACTAAAATTCTGTCAGTTTTTCCAACAAAAATTGAACAACAAATTTCAGCTTTATTAATAGAAGATGATAAAATGCGTATTGTTCGTAAAGCACGTGAAGCATCTGCTAGTATGATATCTGAAATTGCACAATTAAATCAAAAATATCAGACAGCTTTAAAAGAAAGTGAGATCTCATTAGAAAATATGGAAAAATGGGCCAAACGTGAAGTTGAAACAGATGAATATCCACGTATAATGCGTGAACAAGAAGAAGAATGGATGAATAAAGAATATGAAGATAATATGTTAGCATTACAAACTATGAGATCCTATTTCCCTGACAATCTATTAGATATAACATTACAAGATTTCCAACAACTTGTACGCCAACAAGGTGGATTAATTAGTTTAGAATTAGCTAATGAATTAAAACAAAATAAATTATTACATTGGTTAATTACACATCCAGATGATATAATTACTTCATCCTTCTTAACAGGTGATCGTAAAGCCTATTTTGAAAATATTGAAAATTTAGATATTATTGAATTACGTGCTATTTCTATGATATTACCAATTAAATTTGAATTAGATAATGATGGTCGTAAAGCAGAATGGAGAACACGTTTTATGAATCGTGTGAAACAATTAGTAAGTCAAGCACGTGGTGAGAAAGTTAAAGGTGCATGGGATCCTATTAAACAATGTCGAAATATGATTGATTTACCACCATTAAAACCTGAACAACAAAGACGTGCTATTTATTATTATCGTACAAAAGAAATCTCTGATATCAAATTAAAACAATTTGATGATAAATTAGCATTATTAGCTAAAAAAGAAAAATTATTAAATCAAATTGAATTAGAAGTAAAAGAATGTAAAGAAGAATATGATACAGTCTTAAAAGAAATGCGTGATGTTGATTTTATTGAACAATATGGTATTGATCAATTAGGACATGTGAAAGATTTAGCTAAAGAAGAATGGCAAGTTGCAGAAAAGAAACGTAAAACATTAGCAAATGAAGTAACACGTTTGAAAAAGAGTATTGAAGATGCTCCAATTACAAGAGATCATTTTATTGAAATGGAAGCTGAATTATGTCAATATTTGACAGAACGTGGTATTCCATGGGAAAGTAAAAATACTCCCGCTGAACAGGTTAGTATATTGAGCACTGATATATACACATATACATGCACACTTGCACGTGCACACTTGCGCACGTGCATGTATATGTGCACATACACGTACACTTATACATATATACATGTACACAAATACACACACACATGCACACACTATGTGTATTACCACTAGCACTATACTATCATGGTTGTTACTTACCTATTGTTTCTATCTTGTGTATAGATTGTTGGTGTCTTTGACAGTGAGAAAGTATTACAAAAGAGAGTTCAAGCAGCTGCAAAGTTTGTCTCAGCTGAACAAGAAGCATTAGAAAGAAAGATGGAATTAACTGCTTTGAAAAGTCGTCCACCTCTTATCAACAACAATAGTGTTTCTTCTACTGCTTTGGATGAAATGGTTCCTTCTTCTACTAGTAGTGAAGGTAATGACATGCTATCATCTACCGCCAATACTTCTATTATTACTACCACTACTGCTGGAGATGTTGTCGTGAGTGGTAAGTGTCATCTCATCCCATTGCTAGCTTGCTTGCTTGTGAATGACAATGATGATTGCCTTGTTTGACAGATCCTTTATTATGTCCTACTACCTCTTCTTCTACTCTTCTACTTGAAGATGGAGTAGTCGCAGCTATTGTTGCTGATAATAACAACAACAATGCTAACAATGTTGACAATGCTAATGCCAACATGTCCTTCACATCTCCTCGCATGGAACGCAAGCAATCCATTTTGCTTTCTGCTAATGCAGACATGCTCAATACGTTGAATAAGATGTTCTCTACCTTAGCATCACCAGGTGGTAGTACTAAAACGCCTATGATGAGAGCACGTACACCTTCTCGTCGTCTCTCTGTCGCTGTCACTGGCAGTTCTGCTATGGGAGGAACAACTTTGTTTTCACCAGACAAGCAACAACAATCATCACAATCATCATCAACTAGTGATGGTCCTAAAGAAGTCAAGCAGTCTAAATCCAAGTTACTAAAGGTTAGTTTAGACTATGTTTTGATTGTCAATTGTCCACTAACTAATGATGATGATGACGTCTGTTGTGATGATGAATAGAAACTATTGGGTGGATCAGGTCAAAAGGAAGACGTCTCACTATCTTCTACTGCACCTGCTAAACCAGCGCTTTCTTTCTTGGATCAACTCAAAGCACGAACAGGTTCATCCTCTTCTTCCTCATCATCGTCTATGGATGAAGATAATACCAACAACTCAACCACTGGCAAGCCTGCTTTGTCTTTCTTGGATCAGATCAAATCTCGTGGACTCAAGAAAACACAACCTGAGAATAACAACAATAGCAATGGCAATAGCAATGGCAATGGCAATGGCAATGATTCTGATGCTGTCACTGTGACTGTATCATCTGATTTGCCTAAGCCGCCACCAGCGAAAAGCTTTCTGTCCTCCGTGCCCAAGCTATCCTTTCTCGATCAAATTCGAGCTCGTGTACGTGGTGAAGAAGTTGATTGCAAGCCACCGTCTCCCACTACCAGATTGACTATGACGGCCAATAACGACAATGCAATGTCTTTCTTGGAACAGATTAAAGCTCGTCGTAGACAAGAATAAGAACACGAAGACGATGTGATGTGATGTGTTGATATTGTACTCATTGAATCTGTCGTCTATGCTATGCTATGAAGAAGAAGCAAAATGCTTGACCTTCTCTTCTCATCTTTCTTGTTCTTCTTCATGTGGTAGTCTAGTAGTAGTCTATTAGTTAGTGGTCTAGTAGTAGTAGTTGCTAGTCTAGTCATTGTTGTTGTTGACTTGACTTTCCTTTGCCTATTGTTATTGAACTACAACTACTACTACAACAGCTATTACTACTGCTATTACTATTACTAAGCTTGCTCTCTCTCTTCTTTCTAGACCTTAACAAATCACGATGATGACCTTCTTTAAATCTTAAAAATCGTTAAATCAAACAATTATTATGAACAACCATTGATTATCTCTTTCTCTTTGTTAGTTCATGAAAAAACAAGCAAATCTCAATGATGATGATGGCAAGAGAGTGAGTTAGTTATTAGAGTTAATCATAACTTTATCGTAACTTTACATCAGAAATATGATATCCTCCTGCTGTAGTTGACGAAGCAGATTGTTGTTGTTGATTGATAATTTGAAGTAACATCTCTTTCTCTACAGCAGGAATCTGTTCCCATACATGTTCTCGTAGTCTAATAGCAGCTTCTAAAGGTAATCCTCCTGGAGGACTACATCCAGTATTGCTCATGTTAATCATCGACACTTCTCGCAGAATGACCTGACAGCATCGTTTGCCTTCTTCTAACATTGCTTCGGATAAGACGACAGCTGTTTGGATTAATGCTTGTATAGTTAAGAGAAGTGTGGTAGGCTGTGTGGAGTAGACAGACCACATGACAACAGGATGTTGTTGTAACATACGATACAGTCTTAACAAACATTTCTCTCCTTCTTCCTATTTAACAACAATAAACAAACAGAATAGACCATAACAACAACAACAACGATCACACCATGAGAAAGGAAATAAATGCAAACTATTTGTACAGTATATACAGTATGTATAGTAGACACTTACCACATCATGACGTAAAGGCCAAGCTAAGAGATATTGTTGATAAAGTTGTTCAAAAGGTAAAGGTAGATCATAAGGTACAACTAAACTTTGTTCTAAGATGGCTCCAACAGCAGCAATAGCATTATCTAGACAACATCCTCTAGCTTCAGCTTGCTGAGGATCTTCTTCTTCTCCTTCATTGCTAGCACTACTAGTAGCATTAGCATTAGCTTGTATAGTACATTGTCTTAAAGCTGCTAATGCACGATATACCCATTCAATAGAGATATCCACACTTTGTTGTTTGATAATGAAAGAAGCATATTGATCAAATAAGACAGAAAGAGCATAAGAAGCAGCACGTTGACTTTCCCAATCAATCATTCTATCCCCTCCTTTCTCATTGTTATCATGTGTATCACCAACAATAGCAATTAGCACAGGATAGATAGAGATGAGATACTCTTTTAACGCTACTTCTACAGCACCACCACCAACAACAACAGTAGTACTGCTATTGTTAGTGTTAATGTTAGAGTCTTGAGTGTGGAAAGCATATTGTAAGACATCACATGTGATTAACATTGCTAAACGACGATCTTCTTTCACACAATATAAATGACTTAAATTAACAATTAATTCATGCCAATATTGTCGATAGATTGAATAAAAGAGAAAAGCATGTGTTTGAAATAAAGCTGATAATATTTCTGAAATATGATAATTTAATTCAACATTTTGTGCTGCTAGTAATTCTTCTTCTTTAATATCTTCAATAACACCATCATCATTACCATCACCATCATTACCATCTCCTTGTTCATTATTGTTATAACCTGGACTTAGAGTATCTAATTGTATTTCAGCTTTTAATACAGCACGTCTTTGTAAAGCATCACGTAATACAGTTTTAATACTTTGTGCTATAATAGCTAATTGTTCAGATGTTAAGATGGCCTTATAAGATGTATTACTATCATTACCTTGTTGTTGTTGTTGTTCTGTTGATGTTACTGTTGTTGTTTCACAGGCAGAGAAGATGATTTGTTTCAACACTTGTAATGCTGTAATTACAATATCAACTGAACCTTCAGCTTCTAATACTTGTAAACATGCTTGAATTGCATTACCAAGTACATCTTGTGGATGTAAATGACTTAATAATACTCTAACTGTATCAACTAAACTACCACCACTACCACTCGAAGGTGTAGACTGTGTTACACCTCCTTGTCCTTGTCCCTGTTGTTGTTGTTGTTGTCCCTGTGCATAGCATTGTATCCATTTCATATATTTGATAACTTCAGGTAATAACACTAAAGTATGAGAACGAATATCTTCATGGACTGATTTAGAACATTTTTGAATCACTTGTAATGTATATTCATAATAAGGAAGATAGTATTCATACATATTCTTATTCGCCATAATGAGTGCTAGACATTGTAAAGCGGTCAGTTGTTCTTCTACTAATGAAGTACGTACAGCAACTAAACCTTCAGCAGATTCTACCATATCGACATCTTGATCTTCTTCATCTCCATTATTACCATTACTACCAGTATGATCATCATGATCAGATACTATGACATCTTGTGCTAAAGCATGAGAAATCTTTTGCATTGTAACAGAGAGATAAGGTGCAAAATCAGCACCCAAACATCGTCTAAATACACACACACACACACACACACACACACACACACACACACACACACACACACACACACACACACACACACACACACAAAGCAAGAGAGAGAGAGAGAGATTAATACCCATACCAAGAAAAGCACACACAGAGGAGTTACAATAAGACGATGGGAATACTTACGCAATACGAACATAGGCTTTAATTCCACCTAAGTCTTCTTGTTCTTTACCAGGTTGTTTCGTTGTATTAAGAATAGTCATAATCTCACGTGCATCTTGTAAGAAACATTCCATACCAGCTGCTTCACCTAATAGACTCATAGCTTCTAATAGACTATCATAGATATTAATCTGTAGAGAATGAATATCATTATGATATTGATGACTATGTAAAGCAAATAATAATTGTTTACAGATAGGCATAATATCATGATAATAATCTTTCCAGATTGTATAGATTGGATAAGATCGACTAACTTCTAATAATGTTATAACAATTGTTAATATTACTTCTTGTACTATATTAGGTGAAGGTAATAAACCTTGTAATACTGTTGATAAGGTTACATGGAAATGTTCTTTTGTCCAAATATTAACATTCATGACTTCAAATAAGTTAACAAAGCATAATAATAAAGCACGTTTAACACGTGCTGAGGATATACTAGTTAATTGTGTTAATAATGTTTGTAAAATTTGATAAGCTACTTCATTTGGCATATTATCCATATGATGAATAATAAATTGTGATAATGCATAATAAGCAGCATAACGTATTCTTGGATATTGTTCATAGGTTAGATAATGTGCTATCATTTGTAATACTTCTTGTCGATGTTGTTGTAATAAGCTTAAATTCTCTAATGTATGAGAAATTTCAACATATCCACCAATCACTTGTAAACATGCTATTACTTGTGACATACTCTCAGGATCATTCATTTGTAAACTATTAGCATTACGTAAATGTTCTGCTATAGTTGTCATAATTACATTATGTACTGTTGTAGCACCTAATGATCCTAAACAACGTATTAAAGCAGTCTCAGCAATGAAATGAATCTCATTGGAATTCATCTCTTCAATAGAGATTTCCTTATCCCAAAGACTATCTTCACTATCAAAATGAGTCATTAAATCAATTAAATAAGGTAAGAACGTCTTCACAAAGTAATGTTTCTCTCCATTACCATTATTAGGTTTAAACTTCTTAATCGCCTTGGGATTACCCACACATAATGTCACCAAAAATTCAATAATTAATGCTTTAAAATCAACTGATAAGACAATATGAAGATCTTGTAAAGCTTGTAAGAGAGCAGGTAAGAAAGCATGATATTGAAGAGAGAAGAACTTTGTCGAATGATCTGCAATATCAATTAATTCTTCAATATAATTCTTTAATTCTTCTTCTACAGTGACATCTAATTCTTCATCAGCATCTAATTCTTGAACTTTACTTGTTAATAACATAGAGAAGTTCTGCATTAAAGTGGGGATAAGAGATGCTAAAGCTTCCACTTGACTAACAGATCGTGTAGCTTGTAAGAGAAAGTTTAACGCCTTGACATTGGCTAGTAGTAGTTTAGGTGAAGTATGGAATGGTGGTTGAAAGTTAATGGCAAGGATTTGTAAAGCTTCTTGTAGGAAAGCTGGGCCTGTAGAAGCAGCTAATTGTCCTTCACCAAGATAACCCATTAATGCTAGACCAATAACACGATCATTTAACTCTCCACTCTATGCATATATCACACGGTCTACAAGGTGAGAAGAAGACAACACACACACACTAGACTACTAGACACCTACCTTACACAAAGCCAAGGTAGTCATGGGTAAGGCAGGCCAGTCATTGCTGTCTAAGATAGACCCACCCAATTCGCCTGCAATCTCACTCAACAAAGTGCGTAAAGAATTGTTCTTCTCTTCTTGGATAACACGAATTAACTCAGAGAGAAGACCTTGTTGACTGGTTTAAGACAAAACACACAAAAATCAACAACAGTGATAAAAAGTAAAAATAAAGGTCAAGACCTGTTAGGAGAAAGTTTGAAATAACAGCTTTCTTCTTTCTCAATCAGATTTCTTCTTAATAGAATAGCAGCCAATTGACGGACTGCTTGGAGAATAGCAGGATTGGTGGCGAGTTGAAATAATGTGATAATTGTTGCTTCACATTGATTTTCTAATAAATGATGAAAAGAGGCTTCAGCAGCATGCAGTAACTCATTATTAGGTAACAGCAATTGCTGTAAAAGATGGAAGAGATCAGAGGAGGAAGAGGATGATGTCATTTCAATGGTTTTGCTTTCTCTTCCACAAGAAGACCAAAAGTGGGGCCTTGTATCGTCTCGGTTTTTTGTGGCTGCCGATCGATACCGTATCGATATCGTATCGGGTCGAAAACGATACGATACAAGACTCAAGCGACTTTTTCGTTTACAGCAGGGAAAATACTCCAAAATAGCTATGATTCATCACATTTTCATTACGCTCATATTCTAATTTAAGACTTTACAACTGGACTAGACCACCTTGCAGCAGAAGTTCTATGCTATGTACTTACTTACCAGCATTTTCATCTTCGCTCATTGTTCTACAGCGAAAACGTTTTCTTGGGTGTCTTGGTATGCACTTTAGTTTAGGGGAGAACGGAGTTCTGCCCAAAATTTCTTGTAACGACAACAAACAATGAGAACAATGACAACAGCGATTGCAGAATGACAATAACTACCACGGTTGGAAAGCTAAATGAATGCAAAGCATAACACCACATAACTTAAAGTTCATATCATCTATTAGTATACAGTTCTAAAGCTACAGTAGTAAAATAATAACCTACTGTATAATCGCAGCAACACATCACAATGAAGCGAAAAGGAATAATCTCCATCACTCTTAACACAATAGCTAATCTAAAACTCAACTCCAAGAAGCACCAATAATTCAATGACCGCTCAGAATTCAATAATAACTACTGTAGTACTTTGCTACCGTCATTGTTCGTTGTATTTCAAATAACAGAAGACATGCGAACAAAATTAACACAACGGGAAAAGGATCTACGAAACTCTATTCGCAACATACTTTAGACCGCTGCAATGCTGGTTGTAAGTCTGATAAAACACATCAATGGAGAATGGCTTTGATATAAAAGCATCTACCCCTGCAGCAAAGGCTTCATTCATCGTATCAGTATCAGAGTTGGCAGAGACGCCGATGATAAATTGATGGATTTCCCGAAACATAGTCGGATGAACACGTCGTACATCAAAGTTAGCACCTTGCTCAATTAAATGTACCGACGCCGTGCGAGCATGAGAGACGGCGGGAAAATTCAAATCCGAACTCACACTATCACTTCGATCGCGAGTACTCTTGGTGTGGATGCTATGACTACGACTTAAACTAGGTGCATCTAATACCTGACCTATCTTTTCCATCAAATTAGTCACAAACTTCTTCTTCCTATTCCCAACACGAATAGAAGAGCTATTCTTATCCTGGCCACCAGATGAACAACCAGACAATGCTAACTCAGACATCGCCCTTGCAAACTGCTGCTCAGCCTCTCGAATCCTGCGAGTTGCTTCCAACCCATCCATCACTGGCATCTGCAAATCCATCAACACAACATCGTAAGCTGGAAACCCTTCCTGAACCTCATTGTAAGCTCTCGTCACCAAGCTCAAGCCACTCGCTCCATTGTCTGCTTGATCCGCATTATGACCATGGCGGCGCAACATCATGCTCATCATCTTCTGGATAGAAGGAGCATCGTCCACAATGAGAATAGTCAATGGATCGCTCTCTCGGGATCTGAAATGAGGCTCTGGAAGCCTCCAATGTTCCACTTCATTGGAAGTGGAAGCATGTATGCCCTTCCAAGTGGATGAATTGGCGGAAGAATAATAACTGTTACATCCCACATCCAGCGAATCTGCTTTCTTCATGGGCGGAGGGTGAGAAGTTCTGTGCTCTAATGCTGTTGCTGCTGCTTCTGCAAATACAGCATCTGGACGATAAGGGATAGCAAACCAAAATACTGACCCTTGAACTCCATCTAGGCGCTTCCTCACCCCGTACGATCCTCCCAATGCCTCCACGCGACGAGCTAAGGCAAATAATCCCAACCCCGTCCCTCCTGCCAGCTTCTGAGCTTGCTTGAAAGCATTGAACAACGTCGCCATTCCTTCCTCTGTCAGACCTATTCCAGTGTCTTCGATCTCCACCAGCAGAAATAACTCGCCTGAGGTTATAAGCTTATCACTCCTGTTTGGCAAACCCATCGGCCTTTTGTATTCATTCTCATCAGTTGGAGTACAATATGCAAAACTACGACCACCATCACCCAATCGAACATTACAATTATTTATTGATGTTTCAGATACTACTTGAGCAAAACCGGCTGCTGAAGACAGAACGGAACCATCCTCCTCAAATGCATAAAAACCCGGGGAAACATTCAAGCTCAAAGCAGATCTGGTCACGAGTCCCAACGGCAACTGACAGACACTTCCCGGACCGATCTCTCCCACTCGTTTCAACGACACACGACCATTCACATTACCTCCCGCTGAATACTTCACCGCATTGCTCAACAAACACAGAATGTTCTCCTGCAACCATTGTTTGTCCGTTATCACATGACTGCAGATGTCTTTGCTCAGTTCCTCTAGATGAACATGCACCTTCTGAGATACATCTTTCATGCACTTGAAAGGAAGCGACAATGTTTCCATCAACTCGATCGTCTCATACTTTGGAACCAGCTTCAGACCTTTGCTGGCTTTCGTGTAGTCGATGCAACGATTGATCGTCATCATCATGAAGTTGTTCACGTTCCGACTGTTCTGCACTGAACACAACACACCTTCCAACCAACCTCGCACTTCCTTCGCCAGATGCTTGTAGTGACTCCCATCGTACAGCGCCATCTCTTCCGAGCAACAGTTATCAATGGAAGAAAGCTTGCGCAACCCATCCTGAGCGATGTCAGCGACCATATCCAAGCCGCTCACGAATGAAGCAAGAGGCTAAAGACAATCAAAGGAATGTGATAGACATAAACATAGAAACATGTCAGGCACATCATCAAGCAACCAGGATTCAAACTCACCGTTTTCAAGTCATGAGCCACATTCCCGATCATCTGCTGCAGCTCATTGGCTCTCAGCTCTTCGGCCATTTCTTCATTCTGTTTGATGACAGCTGCGAGCTGTTGTTGGATGACAAAGCCGCGGACATTTTGCAATTGATTGGAGTATATTGCAACTCCACTGAAAATTGGTAGAACAAAGGCTAATCCAGTGCTTGTTATTGTTAAGTTTTGGCAATAAATCACGCAGAATATAACGGCGATTGTTGCTATCAGCCAATGCAGAATAACTGCAATCCAGTCTGTGTCTCGCAATATCATAGGGAATATTATGGGCGACCATACGACAGCCACCAAAATATCTTCCGGAAGACCACGGGTGGAATGGTTAGGATTGCAAAAGGCTTGCTCAAGAAAAGAATTTCCTTTACACTCTCCATATTCCACTCTGGCGCAGAATCGCACAGCCAGTGATAATATGAGGAATATGGAATATAGATTCTGAACAATGCTACCTATGTAACAATTGGTTGCAGTCATTCTTTTCGGACTGTGCTTCTCATAGTAGCGAAAATATAAAGTTAACCAACATAATATAATGACAAGTATGTTTAGAGCACCAGTCACTTTCACAAGCGCTATTTGGGTTGTGCTCTTATCTTCATCAAATGTGTAAGCAAACGAGCTCACCATCGGAATGGCATACAAGGTCGTGAACAGAGATAAAATACTTATCGCGCTTAATGGAAGCTCACGAGAATTGAATTCACGGAAAGGTGCTGTTAGATGTCCTGGCAATCGAACCACCCCTGAGATAGAGACATCACTTGGTTGAGGTTTCATTCTATCAATTAATCACCTTCTTGCATAAATATGCTGGTCACTGGACAAATAACTATCCCAGTAACGAGACACATCTGAGGTGGGAAGCGATTCGGAGCAGAGGCACCGCTCTGTCTGAAGCACTGCCGAGCTCCACTTCTGCTGAAAATATAATCCCGCACAAAACTGGAAAGATTAAACCATTGTCAGCAGTCAGCGCTGCTGAACAGTACTGTTGTCATTCGACTTCTTTGATTCCATCAACGAAGAACGCCGCAACCTGCCAGATCGCAAGTCAGCAAATTAAAATACGCCATTCCTGGAAAATTCCAGCAGTTAAACGTAATAACTCATCTTCTCCTCGGTTGCTCTTGAGCGCAAAATCAAAAATGAAGACTTGTTGAAAATCAAAACGCTTGATAGATATCTCTCACAAAGTATCTATTCGATGGGCTATCCAACCTTTACAATTCCTGAAAGCCAAGTTCACATGGAATTAACTCAACTAATATGTACAGTGCTATACCATTGTGCGACTTTGCTGATTTGCAAAATTGACTTTAAAAGCCACTTTATCGAGTTTGGTGTCGAATGCAAAATGCTCTCCAATGATATAGCATATGTGGGGATGTTCTCTTGTAGTTGATAATTTATCGACTGACAATTAAATGTGGGGAGCATGCAATAGGAAATATGCCTACTTCGGTGGCTGAATTCATTGAATTGTAAAGTCGAAGTCCAATTCCAAGCATCGAGATTGCCATATTATGTCCGTCCTTTTGTGGAAATGATGCCTTTGGTGACCATTTAAGTCCTAAAGCAAAGAAATAAAAGCAAAACTGAGTAGCTTTTTATCAGAGAGCAATTGTATTTGTACTGATGGCAAATTGCTGGTCCGGCGGCCCACAAGTTTTCTTCTCTCCCTCTCTGCCTTTTGATTACCCTTGGAAAGACTCTTATACCATGCTGGTAGAACTTCTTTTGGTCGTTCGGAGCTTCTCCAGCTTGCCTCGCCGTCTCCCCCTTTGACCACTGCCTGCTTGAGAGCTTGAACAGTGCGGCAGTACCTTCTTATTACATAAGACTGCAGGATACCACCATTTGAAGGCAGATATACATCGAGGAATCAATGTGGGGGGCTGAGTATCAGGCTGCGTAGTGAAAACGGAGCATTCAATTTCCCATTTCAGCCCAAATCCAATTTTCCCTGTCTTTCGCATTCAATGGGGCCGCCAAACTCCCCCTTTACGATTTACATCGATGAATCTGCACTATTGTGTACTAAAACTTGGGGTAGCATCTCCATTCCAGATCATATATGCAGCGAGTTGCTCACATAATGCCTAGGTCACATCATTCATTTCAGAGGATCGGTCTCCGTGACACTTCTAGCACTAGGCTTGTGCTGGCTCTACCAAAATGTTAAATTAGTTAAACTTACATATTTCTTACTGGTGTGCCGTCTCGATTTCTCGACTGTGGCAGCTATATTCCCCCTTATCTTTGTTGCAGCCGCCCCTTCATCAATAACCACGTCCAAATCAGCTTATTTCAAGGAACGCCTACAACTACTGTACACAGACAACCAAAACCCCAAGCCCAGAAACACGCCCCCCCCCCCCCCCCAGCGCAACACTGTGGTGGTATTTTTTATGCCGAACTGTAATTTTAACTGCGAATTTATCACTTAATGTAGTTCGCTCTGTCTTTTGTTCGTGTTCTAACCAATTACTATACTCTACAGGACTATCGAATGTTCCGAGATTCTGAATCGACGCCAGTTGTTGGATTGCTGGCACAGCAATGCTCGCAGTGTATCGCAGAGCAACGCGTCCAAGGATAGTCTGGCAGCGTACTATGGTAGAGCCAGTGACAACTACCTCAAGTGTATGGTCATTGGCGTGTTCTTCCCCCCAATGAAGTTCGCGCCTCCCATATTATAAAGCGCTCCACAGCAGACGGCGACACGGCGTATCAACAGGGCAGTGAAAAGGGTTCTATGAGCCCCAATTGATTCAGATGGGATCAAATTAACTTACAAAGATCTTGCATGAGGTGTGAAATCTATCCACACCACCTATTAGATGTTTTGCCCATTATTCACATTCACCACATCCTTGCTTAATAAGCGGAAGGCTTTTTAAGAGGGAGCGCATTTACTCAGATCTGCAGGTGGCGACTAAACCCCGGGAATAACAATGTCAATCACAGGAGAAGATCATGATAAGAAACAAGACCTTACCTCGGCATCTTGTTGGGCGTAACGAGCCCTTGCTTTGGTCAACTCTCCTTGCACGTCTTTTTTCTTGTTATCCGGAAGGGTTGAACACTGCGCACAGGCTTCAAACGCAGCGATGGCCTGCTTGGTGCGAAATTGTCGTTTTGCCATCGACATCAAAGCCACACCTTTACGCCAATGACCTTTCCAATTCGAAGGATCCAGCTCAATCGCTATTGGAGAAGCATGATGGAAAGGGTATTATTGGGTGGGTGTTATTTGAAATGAGGATAGGAGGCATCTGTGTTCATTCTCACCTTGATTGGCATCGTTGAGAGCTGGCACATAGCGTTTCAAAGCTAAGAAAGTAGCCGCACGATTGAGAAGAATGACAACATCCTTGTCCAGATGATTCTTCTTTAAAAGATTGACTGCCTCATTGTATTGTGTGAGTGCGTCTTCATATTGGCCTTGTGCGAAATGATCATTTCCCTGAACACGTGAAGCAGACACTTGAGAGAGGATTGCAACCTTCTCAGCCTCTGTTAACTCAACGAGCTCGGGAGAAGCTGATTCTTGATCAGAGTCTGGAGTATCCAAGTAGGAAGCCATTGTTTGCTTTTGATGATGAACAAACAAAATTCAAGTTAGGAATTTGAAAACCTATGAAATTTGGAGTTATAACCAGCCAACTTGTATTAGGAAAGTAATTAAGCACAATTATTATTTTTCTATCAGTGGACAAGATAGCTAGCAATTACTTTAGCTATCCACAAATCTTTAATACAATGAAGTCTTCTTCCTATAGATAGTCTGTCCACAATAGTTGTCCACAATGCTAATCAGCTCAGCATCCATCAACTGTTGCTAATCTAACAACAAGTCAGCAGGCGTTTCACCCAACAAGTCACCCAAAGAGGGTTTTTGGGGTTTTGGGTCTCACTTGACCAAAAACAGCAACAGAGAGAAGATCAGACGGTCAATAGACACTTGTACGGGCAAAGGATATATAGTCCACGCGTAACTAAAGCTATTTAGGTGTTGCCATCCTGAAGAAAGAAGTCGGTGATCCATCCAAAGACCTTGGATGACTTTGTAATATCCTTCTTTCACATTCCTTCGCGATACAACTGTCGATTATTGAGATCATATCATTACGTCAAAAACTAGTTTCTATTTAAAGGTAGTCTCTACATGATTGAAAAGAAAAATGATTCGAGAGGAAAATAAGAAAGATTTAGATTGGTTCTATGGAGGGGTTGAGATTCGTGCGGAAGCAACCTCCTTGCTGTCTGACACCTCCGTCTCTTTGATCGATGTGCATGCTCTCCCCATTCATGCCGCTGAACTAAGTATCATCGAGTTAGTAGATGCCGTAGATGATGTGCTATACTATACGGCTCTATACCGCGGGGAGATTATTTCAGCTCAAGTGGTCTCCGAGGGTCCAGAAAGTCCCAAAGCTGCAGCTTTGCTCTTAGCTCAGCTCAGTGTTTTAAACAAGCTCAGACATGCACCTTTTATAAGGCGCATACTTGGTGCAGGGTATTTAATTGAAAATGATTCGTCTAGTGAGCCTAAGGTACGCAAGAATGACCCTAAATCCAATATTGATGCTGATTGATACGTGTCGCTGTGTCATGTACAGGTTATGGTTCTAATGGAGAGTTTAGCTGATACAGTAGATACCCTAGGAAATTACTTGCAAAGAGAGCTTTCTTGGCCTGACAGACTTCTTTTCGCAAGAGATTTAGCTTCCATCCTTCATTATCTTCATCAGTATCACATCGTTCATGAGTAAGTCCGTGCTGTTTATTATTATAATTGTTCGTCAGGTTCATTGAATCATTTTCTGGTATAGGGATTTAAGAGTCGATGATATTTTTGTAGGACCAGAACAACAGTTAGTAATATCAGAGAAAGTAACGAGTGGATTAGTCATCGCACCATCTCATCAAATCGCCGAACAAAATAATGTGCTTTCATTAGGGTATATGCTATTAGTGCTTATGATTAAACCTTCTATATGGCTTGATCAGTTCCATGTGAATGAGCTAGTCGGTAGTGAGGTGTGGTGCAAGCACTACCTAAGTGAATTGCAGTCTGGGCGAGCAAGGTCTTCATTACTCATTGCAGATTGTCCCGAGAGATTGGAGGCTTTGCTGTTTTGGTGCTGTGAAGCAAATGGTAGAGATCGACCCACAGCTATAGATTGTGCAAATGAATTGCAGACAATGCTAAGTTATTATATGCCTGATGAAATGGAACATGAAGAAATGGGAAATGGAGATCCTTCTGTGGACTATTCGTTTTCTGATAGCTTGCATGTTGATGAAACAAGCAGAACTTCTACTCCACCCCCTCCACCTCTTTACTCGTCATGTGAACAAGACGTTAATCCCATGGTTGCCAAAATAGATGATGGTGCTGATGTAGAAGCAGAAGCAGCACGATGCCAGATAATATCTCACAGTGTTGATTCAGATGTCGACTCTCTTCCCCCTCCTCCACCACCTCCTTTTTATGCAGAACAAATAGAAGAACCACAAGTGCGATCCCCTTCTTTGCCTCCTGTTAGAAGAGAGAGCTTAATTAACTTGGGCTTGCCCCCTCCTATTCCAAACAAAACTTTATCGCCAATAAGTGCGAATGGCTTTCAGAGACCAGTGCAATCCTTCCCGAAGTCACCTAAGTCGCCATCGAATATATTTATTACCTCGGAAGAGAGCGAGATATCGTCTTCTGACACTGAGCTCGATGCTTCGAATGAAGATGTGTCTGACACACTATTTTCCACATTAAGTTCATCTTTTATTGGGTCAGAGCTAGCAGTAGAACAGAAGATTCCGTTTGCTTCTTCTCCTGAAATGAGCACGGATTACTTCGCTCCTTTATCAAACGAACGAGGTATAGCAGAAGGACTCCATCAAGTTCAACAGATTCGACTGTCTATATTCGAAGACGCACTTGGTGCAATCTTTCTCACTGCTCTACCAGAGGATGATTGTTCTTCAATATCGGCTTCAGATCATAATAATGTAGCTGATTCTGGTAGGAAAATAGTCGAAGAGTTGCGACCTGAGGATGTATCATTATTAGAGCAATCTGGCCTCATTGATCTCGAAGGCAATAGTCCAGAACAGAAGACTTCGTATGGAAATGAGAAGGGCCAGGAACATCTTAGCTATGATAATTACCAGGTGGCGGAAGTTTTTTCTGGTAATTTTCTGTCACCAGCGCAGAGGGCTTCAATAAAGCGAATTCTAGACGACTTTGATGCTGATAAACACCACCAGAGGAAGTATCAGCTTCTTTACACTCAAAATGCTGCAGGTGTGAAGAGTGGGTTATTGTCGCACTCCAAGGATTCTCAATCTCCCGCTACTACACCCAGAATGAATGGTAAAGAAAGAAAAACAACCCCTGCTCAGAAGAGTAATGAATCTGTCACAGTGAAGAGTATTTTAGTGGGGACGAAACAGCGACTATTTGACTTATTGGTTGATCTGGACAAACAGATCGATAGATTGGAAGAGGGCTCTCCAGAGTCTCTAAAGAACGCAAAAGAAAGTCTTGTTCAAGGATTAACATCGGAAATTCTTGTGAGCTTGAAACTTATCCAAACACAGATCTCATATATAAATACGGGGCTATTGCAGCGCTCTCCAGTAATGATGGATGTAGAGCTGCAAGCCGTGCAGGATGCTTTGGTACAGGTTGGCGCCGACACAAATATGATCTTTCCTTGCTCTGTAGCTACCTCATCATCCTCTCCATCATCAAAGAAACTAGAACAGCTTGGAGTTGGAGAACCAACAACTGGTGAGCTAGAGGACAAGTTATCCACAGATGAACGCAACGAGAATGTTGGGTTTGAGATGAATTCTAGTCCGCAGAATTTAATGAAAGAGCAGTTACTACATTACTCCAATGAGTACATCGATCAAATCGCTGATAGTCATTACTCTCAGTTGGCAGCTCAACACAAAGATCTTTTTATAACGAGCAACATGTTGGATTCTGCCGCATCACGTTCTCCAGTAATGAACAGTCATAATGCTATTGAGGAGAATAAGCAAGTTGTTGAAGATGAAAATGCTATTGATATGTCCAAAAAAGGTGAAGAATCGAAAGTCGATTCGGAGCCAAGCAGCTTAAATGTGTCGAGAAATGTAGGCTCTCCACTTTCTTCGCTCTTGAGCTTCGCCCGGCTAGCCTCTCGTCAGAATAGCACAGTGATTGTCGACCTAAAGCCTGATAGGGTTGTTCTATGCGATACAACTGCACGTTTTCATCGTGAAAAACAAGCCATTGCGACCAATCTTGCTTATGGACATATTGAGGAGATCTTTAGCATGGAGATCGAAGCTTCGCCAACTAAACCACTCTATGAGAATAGTTGCCCGTCTCATCCTGAAGACAAAAAACCATTTCTACCCGAGGAAATGATCTCAAATCAAATTTCAGACCATGGCGGTATTGAGGAAGAAAAACAAGTCGAGGCAGCTATCGTTGAGCATGTCGGTGAAATACCATCAACCACTGCAGAAGAAACAAGTGAAATACCACTTCAAATAGACTCTTCATTCATCGCTAATGATCCGGTAGCTTCGACTTCACCGCTAGCCATTGATGAGAGACCGACCATTTTGGAAGAAACAAGCGAAATACCGCTTCAAAAAGACCCTTCATTCATCGCTAATGATCCGGTAGCTTCGACTTCACTTCCAGTCGTGGATGAGAGGGCCATTGATGAGAGGCCGACCACTGCAGAAGAAACAAGTGAAATACCACTTCAAATAGACTCTTCATTCATCGCTAATGATCCGGTAGCTTCGACTTCACCGCTAGCCATTGATGAGAGACCGACCATTTTGGAAGAAACAAGCGAAATACCCCTTCAAAAAGACCCTTCATTCATCGCTAATGATCCGGTAGCTTCGACTTCACTTCCAGTCGTGGATGAGAGACCAACCACTTCAGAAAAAACAACTTCCCCAATTAGTCCAGCACTATCTCATCCTTCCTCTTCGCCACGTATTGATAATACAATCAAACCGTCGCTGAAAACTTTTCCCGCACGAGAATTGATTGCTATAAATGAGGATGACGATGACAATGTTGCGGTAGGTGGTGCTCAGCCTAGCACACCATCTTCATTAGGACTCTCCTCTGCCAGGAGTAGAGTTGGCTGGCCAAGTACCCCGATTAGAAAACCTACTGGTGGACTAGCTTGTGCTGATTATTTTCTCACTCAAATTCAGCAGTTGGATCGAGCGTATTCACAAGCGGAATGTGTATTGGCACGCCCTGTGGATGAGTCTTATGATGCTTCGCCCAAACTGTCATCAAGCCCACCAGATCAACCTTTCTTTTCTGGGCGCAGGTTTGACTTTAAATATCAACCAACATCTTTGCCAGATAGCAAAGCGCAATATGCAGGTTTGAATAAACCAGTGACAAGTCGCAGATCTCCATCACCTGAGACAGAACGCCTGAGTTCTGCTCTCAATTCCTTCCTGTCGGTCGTTTCAAAATGCGAAGAAACTTCTAAGAGTGCAAACTCATTGCTTGAAAACGCCGACCAATCAATAGTGTCAGCTAGATCTTCTCCTCCCAGTGTTATTGGCTCCATCAGTGCAAATCAAAGTTTGGCTGGAAGCCGACCACTTTCTGCTTCAACTCTTTCCCAGTCGGTTGTTGCCAGAGGTCGGACCTGGAATTACAGTACAGAACTATCATCGTCAAATGCACCAAACAAGCCCTTCTTAAGCAACCTGCGCAGTTCGAATTCTTCTCGAAATCAGTCTGCTACTTGGGTGGAGAGGTTGGCAAACACACATACCCAAAGTAGCCGCCGAGCATTTCCTCGGGCCACAGTTTCTTCTCAGTGGAATCAGTAATTTATCCGCTCAAAAGCTGAACGTTTTATCCATAGTATTCAATTGTATGTATGTATGCTTTTTTAAAGAGCTTAACTGGTCGTACTTTAAGTGTGTTGTCAGCTAACTTGCGTGTAATTTACACGCAGAAGGCCTGTTATTCTCTTCACCTAACTTTCAACTGAGACATACAGGACATGTCGATCTACTTGGAAGGAGAGCGATTAGGCACATACGAAGCATTCTTCTTCTTCGCAGCTGCAGTGCTGCTAGTGTTACCAGTGGGCCTAACCCTAGTACTACTGCTGCTACTGCTCGATCGACGAGCTGGTGGTGAAGTGCTACTTGATGATGATGGTTGTGGTGGTGGCACCTGCTTTGGCGGAGCTTGCTTTAATCCTTTCACCTCTGCTTTTAATTCAGCAATTAGCTAACAGAAAACCCATTCAGTGAAAATCTTCCTTGATAATTCAATTATGATGAAGAGAAGAAGGAAGATTGGCTTACCTTGGCTTGTGCTTCTTCTTGAAGTTGATGACTGTGAAGATTCTCACTCACTTTCTTTCTTTCAGTTTTTAACTCTTCTTTCAATATCTTGACATCTTCTTCGTTAGATTGCAAGGAAGATTTCAGTTGATTAATCTCATTTTTCAGTTTCGTGGCCTCTTCATGATATTTACTAGATAGTTCTTTCACTAAAACAGACTTTTCACTTTCATACTGTATCTTCATTTCTTCCAATAATCGTATCTTTACCAATTGAATACGTTCATCATAGTCCACGGTCATACTCTCAACACGTGCGGCATATTGGCTACGCATGGCGACAATCTCCTCTTGATGTCGTTGTTGCAATTCTATTTTGGATCGACGAAGGTCAGTGATTTCACTCTTACTACGAATTAATTGAAATTTTAATCTTTCAATTTCAGATTGCAAAAGATTGATTTTATCATTCAAATCTTGAACAGGATCGTTGAGGGATGAAGAGGAAGTGGAAGTATGGGAGGAAGAGGGTGAGAATCGTTTCATGACTGATGACACCATCCAATGCGCGCCAACACAATAACTAGAACAGAGAAGGAGCAAATATAGGAAACAAACACTCCACCGTGTCATGATAACCAGCAAAGAGAGCAAAGGCTTGTGGAGTGAATGACCACCTTGTTGCTTTGGCCAGCACTGGTAGAGCTTCAGAATCTAGATGTTTGGAAATCTAGACCGCTTCCATGGAATTCCATGGAATGCACTAATTCCATGGACAAGATTTTCAGACAACATTTTTTTGGCAACATTCCACTATAATTCCTCCACCTTCTATGGTGGATTATATCAACTAGTATAGGTTAGACTCCCGGACTCCTACCAAGACTCTTTCCAAGAAAACCACTTAAAAGCACAAAAGGTCGTCAATATTTTGAGTTGATTTATATCATTTCTGCACATATACGCTTTCGTATATGGTTTCTTTCTATGTCGAATAACCTACCAACTTCGTTGCCTTGCCCAAAGCAAAGAAAAACATATACCAGTGATATACTGTCACCACTGAAAACATACAGATATCAACATTTAGCACTCAATCTAAGCGCTCAAAGTTGACCAGAGAATTAATCGTTCGCCAGTAATACTCCTTTGCAGGTAGAATCTTCAACACGGCGGTAACATTCTTATCCCCACTCCGATTCTCTTCCATACCAATAGACAACCTCCCACTAGGATCCTTCTCGCACTGATCGGACTGCCTCGTCGAAGGCTGATGCTGCTGATGGAGGAAGTTGGCAATTACGAAGGCTCCCGAAACCTGATCTCGATCGGACCAAAGGCTGAATTCACGCAGCCAGGCGCATCGAATCCGCCTAGCAGTAGGGCTTTTCAAATCGTGCATGATAAATGCACCATCAAACGTGTTCGCATAGCATAGTCCTGAAGATGAATTATCGGAATTCCCGCGGTAGCTCTCATAACTAAGAACCTGCTTGACCAAAAGCTGTGGATAATGGGTAATATCTTTACGATCACTAGCGAGAACAAGAGCCGCATCATGTGCCAAATCACGTGTTATCCAGTGAGCCACCAACATCATCACAGTGCTAGAGTTGTCGCTATCGCCTCGCGTGTACAGCTCCATCAAATTATCTGGGGTGATGTTGATTTCCAGTTTTCCATCGATGTAAACAGCATGTCGGACACTATCGGCGAAGAATAAGTCCGGAGAGAGCTTCGGTAGACGCGATGCCTTGCGAGTATCCGAATAAAAGGAAGATAGACTAGGCACCGCAACAAAGGTCCAGCGGGAGTGTTCACGCAGCTTTTCATTTTTCCACAACTTGGAGTCGGCTGAAATGAAGGCAATATTACAAGAGGAGTTAGTGGACCAATGCTCCGTCACAGGGTGAATAGCGTTGACTTTGCCGATCAGAACTGTATATAGCACAATGTCACAACCACTGGTGAGAATTCTACTAACTTTAGCTACTGGCTTCCATGTAGTATCAGAGCAAGTCGACCATTTTGATTTGCAGACAGTTTCACAAGGTATGCGACCGGATTCATACTTTGTGAACCAATCGAGCGACTTATTTAGCCCATCACGAAAGCTCATCGAAGGTCTGACGGACAAAGTAACGCCATGTTTCTCCACCACACACGCTGCTTCACTACCATTGGTAGTAAGCTTCGACTTATGTGGAGGGGAAAGGAAGTTTAAGACTTTTGCAGTAGACTGCATAAACCTTATAGTTCCACAAGTGATATCATTCACAAATATACTTCGGTTGGACAAGGATTGGAAAACAACAGACTGGCCAATAATGTTGGTAAGACTTCCTGAATAAGGCCAAATCCAAGGTCCATAAGCAACAGGGAAGTTCAGAATATGTACATTCCCAGCTTTGCGATAACGAGTATTAAGTTTCGTATGACGTGGTAAATATAAAGGGATAGGGCGAAATTCTGTTTGGTTCAACTCAAGGGAAATGTTATACAAACACTCCCATCCTGATTCCATCGCAACAATTCGTTGTACTTCATATCTCTCCACCAAGTCTTGTAACAGACTAGCATTCTTACACACATTCGCATGTATTACTGTGAGTGATTCGTTTTGAGCAAGAAGCTGCTCTGTTCGCTCCCAGCGCATGCGACTATCAATAGCAGCGTAACTATCAATACCAACTACCCATTCTTTCATTTTGACCATACTATTAGCAAGATGAGCACCAAGAAAACCTCCTACACCAACTATCACAGTGACTTTATTTTTCTGAGATTGATTAAGTGGAATGAGATCACTACCCAGAATATCCATTCTTTCTACCATTGGAATGTCTATCGATGTCTTATTTGCCCCAATACAAGAAATACAATACAGAAAGAGTATATATGGAAAATAAAGACTCCATCGTGTCATGACAACTAGACTCGACTATCACTGCAGTAGGAACAATAACTGTTGAGCCATGAAGCGTTAACTTATGAAAAAGGGAAATCGCGTCTCCAACGGAGAAATAAGAATTCTCAGTCGCCTCCCATTCTCTTCAATGTCAAGGTCCTACATCCCCTTTTAGGTTCCGTTGACTTAGTTAGTAGTTAAGAAGTAGAGATCTGATGTAGAGTAGCTCGTCAGAGGCTTGTAGCCACTAGTTAGTAGAAGTTCTGCGAACCACACGACTGCCTTCTCTGACCTCCTCTGAGTATGTGCTGTGTGTAGTCTGTATGATTATAACTGAATAAGAAGGTCTTTGTGATCATTCTTAAGATTGTTTTCACTTGCACTGGTTTGCAGATTGTCGTCTAGAAGTAGTTTGAGGTGACCTAGCTAAACGCGAAGTCGACTACCTGTCTAGAACAATCAAATTGCAACATATTCAGTTAATAGTTAGCTTAGAAGTTATAGAACACTTTTCTAAGACTACTGGAGCGAATGCAGCGACGACTGAGGAATCCAAGGCAGTCCGTCGAAACCAAGTCTCCAAGCGGCGTCCAAGGCCTCCAAACCAGCAAGACGGCTGAGGGACTCACCAGAATCCACTACACGGGCGAGAAGATTGACCTCATGAGGTTTGACAAGCTCAAGCGCGAGTACGCGGCGTACTTCGGCACCTGGAGAACCCATGTGGAAGACATCATCGAACAAGAGTCGGAACACCTGTTCCCGAGGCCCACTATCGCCCCTATGGAGGTCGATGTTCCTCCCCAAGATGGTCAAGCAGTTGATGGCGATGATGCTGGTGGTGAACCAGCCCTCAACGTCGATGTGCCCCAGCAAGAAGAGAGTGAGAACCCTGATGACGGTGAAGACAACGACAATGAAGATGACACCGTCGCAGATGAAGTCAGTGAAGCCACAGGCGATGGCACAGTCGATACAGCCATGACACCGCAGATGAGGAGAGCCATCTTCAGGGCTGAGACGACCGCTACGATCACCCAGTGGGTGAAGAAGAAAAGCGAGTATGAAGATGTGAGAAATTTTAAATTGAACTAATTATTTTAAAAAGGGATCTTTAAGGACTCGGGGAATTCCCTAATCCTTGACGCTTTAAAGGGATTTTCCTTGAAAGCAAAGTCAGGAAGATTGTTCTTTTAACTGTAATTAATTCTGATTAT
>VKHL01000115.1:0-27630 GCA_015146655.1 Ochromonas danica
AAAATTGCGCACTTGGATCGCGATGAAAACTCGGCCTGAAAACCCTCGGATTGCGGCCTAGGCGCGAAACGGTTATTCTGTGACCGTTGGCCGGATCAGCCTGTAGACTGCAGCAGCAAGAGCGATGGAAAGTTGTGTTTTGGGTTTGCTCCCGAAAACTGCTGGAAAACCAAATTATGAAATCAGAATCACATGTTAGGAAATGAAAATAAAAGAAATGGAAGAGCGTGGTGAAATAATGTATAACAAGGGGTGATCAGTGTCAACAACAGTCTCTGTGTGGAGATCATCTGACCCAGTTCTGAGTTTGGCCGCTACTTGAACTGTGTCTTTCAAGAACTTCCTTCCTCCTTATCCTTTGCAGTCAATCTATTCCCTTGTTGTCTGTGTTATTAGATGAGCTATCCACCATCAATGACCCACTGATAAAGCTTAGGGAAGCTTGATATACAAAGGATGCGCGGATGACAGCGAGGATGGCTTTGGGGTCGTTGTCCTTCTCCTGTGCTGATCGTCTTAGTATTATTGAGAGCCTTGGCTTAGGCATCTTGGTGAGCCTCTTAGCTGAACTGTCCTGAACTGAGCCGCATTTTCAACTTGTGTTTGTCCACAGTCACTGCTTGCTGCTTCGGGAGGGTTCATGTTACCATCAGAGCATATTATTGTCAATGCATAATGTCTCTCCGTCCATCATACATCATCCTCACCAATGATTCTTCTCAATTAGTTATCCTACTATAATCTACTATCATGATATGATGACAGGGGAAAAGGTAGTATTGCATATTGTTGTATATTGATGTAGACTGTAAGGCTTGTAACGTAGACAAAGTCACTGTGTGCCATCAAAGTGCTCCCTATCTACTTTTTTCTGCGATGACTATAGTTTTTCTTTCTCAAACTCTCTGTAACAACTTGGCTATTGCATCGAGGTTCATATCCCAAAGGTGCGGCATACAACACTTCCTTGCCGCCAGACATCAATGAGGCGAGGGATGAAGGAATATAATAAATTGGAAGCGAAATATATCCAGAGGCGTTGAGTTGCCAAGTGTTCTACTGTATCAAGTTATTCCTCTCACATGGCAGACATATCTTTAAGCAACTCACTATTCGCATATTATCCTCAGCACCTCAATAGGACTCTCAGTAAAAGTCAAACGTGATATATATGGATATCCAGCAGCAGGCTAATTTTCTCACCCATTGGCCTCTTATCCAATAACTAGTTGGTGGATTTACATGTTCGTGAAGAAGTGGTACTGAAGTTATTGTTATGCAACATGTCATAGCTAGCCTTACAATTGATCCCAACAAATGAAAGAATTAAGGGCATGATTCTATACTAACGAAAAGTATTCGCCAGGACAATGAGCTATTCTGTGTGCGGGAGATCGAATCTGTTGAAAGACAGAACAATGCACATCTTTCTGTGACCAATCGCTACAGACAAGGTTGATCATGCTGAAATATATAGCTATGACAATGATTGTTATGCTGATTGATTGATTGATTGATTGATTGATTGATATTGATATTGATAAAACAAAATAAAGTTGATCGTGCCAGCTGTTCAGCTAGTAGCAAGTGAAACATGGAAACAGAGAAGAAGACAGTCAGAGTAGATCACTCAGACTCAAAGCAACAAATTGGGCTTGAAAGTTGATCGTCTTCTGCGATTTCTTGATCGATCTTTCTTGCCATCATTGCTCGCAGCTTTTTTGTTGCCGTCATCATTGATGTTGCTACTTTCACCATTATTCGGAGATGGTGGCTTAGTATTGCCATAGAATAAGTGGACATTGGGATTGTATTCGTAAGCAACTCCTCCATCAGTCCCTCCCCCAAGATATGCATTCCCGCCATCATCCTCTTCCCCCACTTCTCCCTCTGCATAACGGCCGCCAGGTTTTGGTCTTTTGCCTTTAGTAGCTCCTTTCTTTGATCGACTAGTCTGGCCTATGATCTCCTCGCCAAGCCCCGCCACTTCCTCTAATTGGTCATCCCCCAGCTTCGGCTTTTTGGCACTCTTCTTGCCACTAGAAGGCACACTTTTCCCTCCCTTTGCAGTCATCATGATCTTCTCCGGGACAATGGAGGCGTTGTTCGCCTTCCACGAAGACGATCCCCATCGTGACTTCTTCAGATTGAAGAAGGACATAAGGCGCGACTGCTGCTTCATGATAACCTCGCGACTATCTCCTTCCTTACCTTTTCCAATTCGATTTAGTCTCTTTCGCTCAGCTTCTTCAGCTAATTGTCTCTTGTGGAAGGCAGCTTTGTTTGCCACAACTCGAGCTGCAATCTTCTTCACATAGTTCAGCTGGCTCCGATACTCTCCTTCCATGGCAGCCTCCGTCTCTGCTTCTTTACGACGAGTGGTAAGCACTGACCAAAACTTCTCGCCGACGATCTGTCGCCGAAGATGGAGCTGCAGCATCCGCAGGGAAGATGTGATGGACGGGTGGTCTTTGGTAAAGCGAAGGAAGTGCTGCAGAGTGACTTCGGGTGGGTACTCCTTGCGAAATGCTTGATAGTAGTTGCCCAAGACAGGGTCTTTGTCTACTTTGCGCTTGTTCATCATTTCAATTAACGACTTCACGTCCGAATCTGTCATGGATAGATAGGTGAAGTTCCCACACGATAAGAACGAGAGGAGAAAGAGATGGGGATGGGATTAGGATAAACGTACAGGTAATGGTCGCATCCGCTGTGGGGTCTTTGATCAAGTAGGCTATGCAAGCACACTCCTCCACTGGCAAGGTGAGGATATTCCACAGAGTGCAGACGAATTCCATGAAGTTGATCAAGCCTGACTTGTCTGAACAAACACAACCAACACAACAGAATAACACTAACAATAACCTACTGCAGTAGCAAACAACAAGGTAAACTAACCTTCATCGAAGATTGAGAAGAGAGCGACCTCGAAGGGCGTCTCTTCCACCTCAAAGTAGCTGAAGAGCTCACTGGGTCGAATATGCCCTAAATTACACACGACATGACATGACATGACATGAAAGGAAGCCTTAACTCTGTCACTGTCACTGCCACTGTCACTGTCACTGTCTGTCTCACCTGAGCTGTCTGCGTCAATGTCCCAGAAAGCAGTGTAGAAGAGATCGATCTCACGCTTGCTCAGCCCCAAGGAGAGAAAGACTTCCAGCGCTGTTTCATCCTGCCCCATAATAATAGTCATAATTTACATTATCGCCATGACACGTACTGCTCAAGTCATGATGATTAAAGGGCTGTCTGTACCTGTCCTTCGATAAAGGGATTCACTTTAAATACCCTTCTCCCCAAGACGCATCCCATCCACTGTTGAGAGTCCAAGGCTCCAAGTGTTGGTTAGTAGAGTTAGTGGAGTTAGTTGAGGAGGGTAGCTCTACTGCAGTAGATGTCTGCAACAGACACAACAAGTGAGGATTGGCTTCCTTATTGAGGAATTACATACATCGACTTGGGGAATTACATACAACGAGTTGCCGACCGTCTTCTTTGTCAGAGTGGTGTGGCTGACTCAGCCAATTTTCAAGTTTTCAAAGCGGTATAGTTAGCTTATAACTGGGAAAACTTCGCTTTTACTTGGATATGAAGGTCCAGTCTCTTTCACTTGGTGTTGAATCAAAATCAACAGTTTAGTCTACACAAGCTGCAAGATAATGCTCCTATTTCTCCTTATATTAATCCTTTCAATCTTTCCCGCCATAGTGCATCCCTTCCATACGGGCTTCTCTCCCTCTCATCGAGCCTTTCAACACTATGGCAGCATGTCTGGCAGGTCGCGGGCTGTGGAGCAGGAAGGAGAGTGTCTCTCAGCCATGCCACAGTCACCCAAAACTGCTGTCCAGCAGCAACTGCCAATGCGTCTCGTTCATGCTGCAATAGCGACGACTGGTCTCTTGTGTTTGTGCGGTCATTCTCCCTCTCCAGCCTCTGCGCGAACATTCTTTGACACTGACGTCTATGGAGACAAAGAACTGAAGATTGCCACTGTGAATAAGCTCAAGCAAAAGCTGCGCAATGCCATTTTGAAAGATCCTTCAGTAGCGCCAGGCTTCTTGAAGCTGGCCATCCTCGATGCCTTGGGCTACAACAAGGCGAACGAAGAAGGAGGCGCTGATGCCAGCATTGCCTACACACTCTATGGACTAGAAATGTCTGCTAAAGCTTCCAAGCAAGCTTTATCTCCCAGTGAGAAAGAGCTTCTCCACGCCCTGGAAGTGGCCTCTCTGGTCAAGAAAGATCTCCAGCGCACCAACACTTTATCTCTGGCAGATGTCATCGCCTTTGCAGGGGGGCAGGCATTGGAGAGCTTTGGATGTGGACGTGTTACAGTCCAAATTGGGCGCTTTGACATGGTAAAGCCCAAGTCTAACGATGAACTGGAGAAGCTGCCCATCAACTGGGATAGTCCTCGACTGGAGGATGCCATCCAAGCATTCGAGCGCAGCGGCTTCTCCAAACAAGATGCTCTTCTGCTTCTTGTAAGCATAGGAGAGATCAATCGCATTGCTCGTGAGGATGTGAGAAATGAGAGCGAGGAGGAGGATTTGGAAGACGACCAACCTTTCGTCCCTGTTACCTTTGGCTCACGAGATCAAATTTTTGGCGAGAAGATTGGAGAAGCAGATTTCTCCACCGCTTATCTCCAAGACCTTCTATCTTCTAAAAAGGTGACGGATGCATTGGATGGCTGGCTGGTAGGGGAACCCATGGCCAAGTCTGTGCTGGCCAAATATTTTGGCAACCAGGCCAACTTCAGGAAAGATGTCGCGGCACTCTATCTCAAACTAACTTCCGTGGGAGAGAGCTACACCACAAGAAACTCTTAATCACAGTCCATGAGGATGTTGGTCAGTGTAAAGATCATACTGTAGTTACTGTAGTAGCCAGCTAATTGATGATGCAGAAGCATAGCTACAGTTGTATTATGTTTGGTTTATAAGACTAGGGGTCTATTCAGATTCTTACCATTATGCAACTCTAACTGTGAAGCCTTTGTAAAACCCTTACAACATTGGCCATCTCTGTCCACAATAGACGTAGATCTTAATAGAAGCGACAATGGAAGCCTGGTTGCTGCCACAGCCGGTTGTAGCACTGCTGCACGAAGACTGATGAGACTGCTAGAGAGTTCCAGCAGATTTAGTTTCTTGCAATTCCCTTTTTTGAGAACCACAACGTGCAGAAACATAGGGAACGCACATACGAATGATAATTTAACACTTAAGATCAAAGTTACAGGAGGTCTTTCATAAAATGGGCAGCTTGCGAGTGCAGCTCAACATGTTCATTTCTCTACCACCCATCCTCATCCACTGCATTCTTATCATCTTTGCCACTCCCCGCAATGGCCGCTGACCTCTGTGCCGCAACCTCTTTGCGCCATTTAACTCGCTGACGAAGCTTCTCTTCCAGCACAGCCGCCTCAACGTCCTTGCCTTGCATGATAGCCTTCTCCAATTGCTTCTTAATTCCTTCTTCCTCCTTGGTTAGCTTATTCTCGTCTGCTGAAGAAGAGAGAAGTTCTTTCTTGAACCGCTCTTTCGACTCAGATGACATCTTCGTGCGTGAAGCATCGGCACGATCTCCCACAAACTTGACTGAAACACACCCACAGACATCGCAGACACAGCGGGTAAGGAAACAGTACAATAAGTGAGAAAGTGTACGAGCATAAGGTAAGCACTTTAAACAGAAGGTGGTTGCGAATATGGCGCACACTGCTAAGCAGACTCATTGCAGAGGGGCGAAGAGTCACTCACTGATCAGCATAGAGGGCAACATTGTAGCGAAAAAGATGCCGTAGTAGCCTATTCCACTTTGTGCGTTAACATTGCTAAAGTCAAAGTCGATCATCTGCAGGGAACGGCTTGGACGACTTCGAGGAAGAGCCAGTCGGTGGCAGCGTCTCGACGAGAGGGCTGAAAGAGAGAAGGACTCAGCTGTTTGCCAGAAGCACAAGGCACAGAGGAGAATACAGAGAGCTGATAAACCGGCCATCATCTCTTCTTTATTGCTTGTTTTGTTGCTGGTGTTGATGATGCGTAGTTACAGTTGCTGACATTGAGGGAGGAGGATCTCGGTGCTGGCTGCTGCTGTATGTGAAAATCTGGCTATCTGGCTTCTCCTGTCTCTCTCTCTCTCTCCACAAAACTGGAGGGGATCAAGTTGGATCTCAAAACTGCAATCCCGGCAGCAGGAATCCGCAGCATTCCATATTTGCCGCATTGATCATATTTCTGGTAGACACGATTTGGATTGGATGAAAATATGGGGTGGACATTGCCTTCACTATAGCAATCCAGGGACATTGGCCTTTATTCCGGTCTTGTTCCTGCACACATTGCTACTTGATGCACCTTAGTTTCGCAATAGGAACATGCTGTTCATGTTGGCATGATTATTTAAAAATGTTAAAGTTACTATATCAGTCTGCATTACACAACAACAACACATACTACGATTTAGCTTAATGCTATTTCGTAATTCATCAGAGTAAGTCAGTGTTGCACTCAAACAAAATTGGAAGATAACGTTCAAATTAATGGAAGAAGTTCTTGTAAATAGGAGATAGATAAAGATGGTGCACGTAACAATACCAGCTCAATCAATTAGTACAAAACCAATTCCCCTGTTGAGTCAATCCCATAATTTGATCATCAGGAGCTTCATCGCAATGGCGGGCATCGCGGAAAATATTCTTCTTCAAAGAGTAGAGTCCTGCGTATCGAGAAAACGCAGAAGCTGGTGCAGGATAATGCGCATCAGCAGGGGTTTGAACCACAAGCACATCCGACAGAGAGAGCGCAAACCATGTGACCACCGTGGACTTCAGACATTCAAACATGTCATGAACATCGACGTGGCAACCTGAAGGAGACAACAAGCCGCCCGCGATATGACGGCTGGTAGATAATGACACATCAACCATCTGCTTCGCCGCGTCCATGTTATCACTGCTTCCCAAACTGACAAGAAGCTGATGGGACGAAGGATCAAAATTGGTTTCTCCTCTCTCAGCAATGGGAATATGATGACCCACTAGCCATTTCGTCTGATTCGCTGCCACTATAGCAGCACACTTGCCAAGATCATGCGGGGTTCCCTCGATCATTATACCACGGTTGATATTAGTCGATTCTTTCGACAAGAAGTCGATGTAGCTGTCATTATAAACACAATTAGAAGTACCGGAAGCACTTGGTTGAAAACTGTGATCTCCGCAGCGAAAATGCATGCCAATCTGGAAGAAAGGACCTGCTTTCTTCTTGGAGTCATTACCTCCCACTAACTTTCTTCGCTGATTGACTTCGTGCAGCTTATCATCGTGCTTCGTCTTCTCAGTCAAATGCAAGTGACCGGATAACTCACTGTAATAGCGATCAACTTCCTTCCATAGAAGGTCTGTGGGCCAGGCGGCTAGACGAAGCAGGCAACCTCCGATCTCAAACAGATTGGGCACTGGGGAAGAGTGATGGTCTCCGCCGCTCGAGAAAGAGTCCTTCTTCTCTCCATCAACTTCAGACACAAGGCGAAGTAAATCATTGTGTGCAGAAGAAGACAAATGGTGAAACCAATCGTAACAAAGGAAGCAGCGGTTGGATCGGAAAAGAATGACTGGTTGACTGACATCGCCATGTTCCAAAGTACAGCGTGGGTTGCCCCCAGCATTAATACAATACCACATATCATGCTCCGTCTCATCGTGGTTCTCCCAGGAGCGATCGTAGCTGGTCGCCCACTGCGTCCAATTGTCGTATGATAGACGCGCTCTCACCTCAGGAAGAGGATGAAATGGAGTGAACAGTCGACCAAACTGATTCTCGCTGCGAACCAACAAAGTTCGATTGAAACGAATGGCAAAGTTCATAGCCGTAATCAAACCAGCGAAGCGATCCCCCAGACCGCCATTACTCAGTCCCTTTTCTTGGAAGACAAAGACGACAAAGCGGTCACGAGAGAGATGTCCACTTTCCAAATGCTTGGTATAGTCGCGAATAAGAGAGTATTTGCCACAACGATCATAGAAGGTCTGGTTGAACTGGGTGCGAAGGTGCTCTGTGTAGGGGAAGGAGAAGGTAGCGGTGTTGGCTGTGCAAGGTCTGCAGAGCATCAGCAACTGAAAGACACAACCTAGCAAACAAAGCAAGATCAGCATGGATGAAAATCTAATTAAGGAGTCGAAAAGTAGTTGGTTGTGGAAGAAGAAGATCCAACAGCCATGGGAAACTGTTCGTGTTTGATCCAAGCCCGGCAGCGGTGACGGAGTCTCGCGCAAAATCAAAATTGGTGCGTTTCGCTTTTGAGAGGCCTTGTTGGAGTGTTCAACAGTGCCTTTTGACCTAAATTTAGTCTGAACAGCAACAACCATGAGTTAGAAGTTCTTTCCTATATATGAGAAAGTTCTTGATTCATTGACATCTAAGTATTTTTAGATCTCCGCCATTAACCATCAAATTACCAGATTGATCACCGCAGCAACAATTTGGATCCCAGAACTCCAAAAAATGCATTTGAAAGTCAGAGCAAAATGTGCCGTAAATGGAACACACTGCATTCCATGGAATGATGGTACTCGTCACAAAGGAAAAGAAAGCCCTTCGATGGCAATATGGGGAAGAAGGGAAAGATGTCTCAAACCTTTTCCACCCCTAATGAAGGAGGAAGGAGGGGAAAATGGGCTCGCTATTTAGAGCTTCGTGACTATCACACTTCTCTCTTCGAAGCTCGTCGCCAGGCCAATGCCCACCAGGCCAGCAAGCGACCTCCCGCCAAGTCCTACCGCCACCTTCTAAAGCTAATCGACGAGCGACTGCATGAAGATCGCTTGGAAGAGAGAGGGAGATGGGTCCCGGATCCATCCTGGGGGCTTTCAGTCAAGAAACGCAAAAAGAAGAAAGTGCTGCTGACGATTAATCCCTCGAGGCGGGAGGTCTACTCCAATGCCTTTAACAAGCCCATTGACAGCTATGCCAAAGATCGCCTGCCCCACCTCTGGGAAGGCAGTTACTGCTTCTCCTCTGAGGGGGGAGGGGGGGAAGGGGTGGTGCGCAGAGCTTCTCAATTAGCCCTCGAGGCGCTCGTTCGCGGCGGTCACGAAGCGATCGACCCCCTATTGCCGCACTTCTCCTCGCTCACCCCTCGGGACCTCTCCTACCTGCTCCTCCTACTCGCTCAGGCCGACTTGCTGGACGACGACTACTTGCCCTGCTTCGCGGAGGCGGGCCTCAGCGCTCTGCTCCTCTCCTCGAAGGTCAGCGGGGAGGGAGTGCTGACGCTGCACCAGCGCATGTTGGACGCCTTCAAGACTTGTCTCGTGAGAGAGGACGGAGGTTATGGTAGCCATACCGTGGGAGAGGGGGAGGAGGTGGTGGAGGACTGGGAGCATCTGGCGGACTGGGCGGAGCTGCCGCTGGTCTACTACCCCGACCACCTCCGCCACCTCTTCTTGCTGCGCTCTTCTAGGCTCTGCCTCGCTGACGTGGCGCAGATAGGCAACTGCTTCACCTCGCTGACTGCCGTCACCCTGGTCAACTCCTCTTTGGATGAGCGCTCCTGGGACACTGTTTTATACTATACAAGCAGTCAGCAGGCAGACGCGGAGTTGGAGAGACGCGGTAGTAATGAGGAGGATCAGGAGGAGGAGGTCTACCTCGCCCTCCTGCTGCTCCTCTTCTCGACTGATCACTTCCCCGCGTTGCAGTCGCTGCGCCTCGTCTACTGCCACTGGGTCACTGCCAATGTCTTGACCAAGCTGGCTGATGCCCTGCTGAGATTACAGCAGCAGCAGGAAGAAGAGGATGGTAGGTGCTGGAAGCGCTCCCCTCTGCATCGTGTGGAGATAGTGGACTGGTTGGAGCAGGTTGACTTCATACATCGCCACTCAGCTCGTCCTCCTCGTGTTCATGTTGATCCACTAGTAGATCCTTGGTGGGGGGAGATGCTGGGGGATCAAGAGGGAAGGCTTGGTCTAGAAGGGGGTCTGTCGCTGGCTGCAGTGGATGGGTGGCGAACTGTGAAGCAGCGACTGCAAGACGAGGCGGGAGTCACTTTGGTCTACACTTGATAGACACAAGCAGCAACAGCGGCACCAGGGGTGGTTGGGTCTTAAACTACTTGACCGCAACGGCTGCTACCTCGATGTCATTAGCTTTTCCTCTGGTCTTCTCTTCTGACTGGACAGCTGGTCTGCAAGCCATGCACACTCCCCCGGGTGCACACATCTAACTTACTACTGATAAGGCTAGGGTTGTGGACCACCACCTAGCTGTGCTATTCTGTTCTGATCTATGCTATGCAATCCTATCCCAAGCAGTAGTTTAACATTGAGTGTCTCTCTGTTATGATGGCTGTAATGTTATGGAGTGGAGGATGAGTTGTTAGTTATTGTTGCCTTGCGATGGAAATGATTCCGGTGAGAGCGTAACGGTTGGTCTGATCATCAGGCATTAAAAATCGCGAATTTCGACTTTTAGTTGACGAATATCGCCTTTTAAATCCGCCTCATGATGCCGCAGACGACTACCCTTTAGTATAATAGACCTAGTGAATAAAGTGATACAGCCGACTAGAAAGACACTTCTGCAATGTTTGGTGATCTGTTTTCAACGAAGACAGATCGTCAATTAGGTCTTCTCTACACCAGCAGGTAGTAGACTACCCCTCCTCCTCCTCCTCCTACCCCTCTCACTCGAGCTACCTCTCTCTCTCTCTCTCTCTCTCTCTCTCTCTCTCTCTCTGTCTCTCCTTGTCTGTCCAGGCGAAAGTTTTTGGTGTCAGCAGGGAAGAACACGCTGGAGCCTCCGCGTGACTTCAAGACGAAGCAGCAGGCCAGGCGGTCAGCCCTTCTGCATGGCCCGCAGCCCGGCAGCGGCAGTGACATCAGCAGCGATAGCACCGCACACAGTGACAGCAAGGGAGCAGTGGGAGCTGCGGGGAAGAGGAGGGAGTCGGTCTTCTCCAAGGACCTCACCTCGCCCACGGGACAGGCCGCTGGCCGCCTCTCCAGCCTGTTAGCGCCTATGAGGAGGTCTATTGGCGAGGCCGCAGGAGGAGGAGGAGGAGAGGGTACCCGCAGCTCTCAGCCGCTGAAGGCCTTCAAGAAGACCGCAAAGTTCATCATGGAGGCGGTCATCATCGAGCACTACTGGGAGGGCAGCAAGGAGGACTGGCAGGAGGAGGAGAAGGCGGGCGTGCGCTACTTCGTCAACAAGAAGACCGCCGAGGTCTCTGCCGACTGCCCCTGGAGGACGAGGGCGTCGCTAGTCAAAGGCAGTGGCGGGGCAATCACGACAAGCAACGGGAAGATGATCCGCAGGTCTTTGCTACTGCGAGGAGCAGGAGGAGGAGGAGTACAGCAGCAACAACAGCAGGAGGAGGAGGAGGGGGCGGAGGAGGGCACGGGGTCACTAGTCTACGACAAGTCAGAGGTAGACGAGCTCTTCCACCTCCTCGACAGCCTCGACCACGTCAACACCACCACCACCTCCTCCTCCTCCCCTCCTGCTAAAGGATCAGCTAGCAACAGACAGCAGCAGCAGGCAGGTAGTGGAGGTGGAGGTAGTGGTAGTGGTAGTCCCTACCGCTCCACAGCCTTAAATGTGCTCAAATCCTAGATCTAGATATCTAGCCAACTAGGCTAGTCTAGACTAGACTGTTGCTTGCATTGTGTCACCATGATCATCATCCTCCTCGTCGTCATTATCAGTCCTCATCGTCGTAGTGGTCATTATTGCTTTGGCGAATAGTATGGGGTAGCAGCAGCAGGAGCAGGAGAAGTAGGATAGCATAGTATAGTATAGTGTAGTACGGTAGCTATTGACTACTAACTACTATACTACAGTAGCTACTGTACCTGTTGCTATGCAGTCTAACTGTTCGTTGTTGTTAGTGTGCCTGTCTGTCTAAACTGGCTCTCTGTCTCTCCTCGCTCTCCCCAGACTAGACTAATTTATGTGTGTTGTCTACTGCGTGCGCTGTGTTGTCTACTGTGTGTATATGCTACTGTGTGTTAGTTTAAGTGTGTATATGCCACAGTGCTAACGTGTGTCTGTGTGAGTGTGTGTGAGTGTTATGGGTAGCTTGTAGTCTTGTCGTCAGTCAAGTCAAAGTAATCTTAGTTACCATCGTAACCTTTAACCACGTTACTTCCATGTAATCTTGTGTTGGTCTAGAGTGAACAACAGGTCGAGGTGTAAACTAGTCGGTTAGCTGTTAAGTTAAAGCTAACACACACAAGCACATGCACAGAGAGGGTAGTCTACAGGCTACGCAGTACAGCAGCGCATAGCGAGAGAGAAGGAAAGGAAAAGGAAAGCCTGCTGATGATAATACCAGCTAGACTAGCATAGAGAACTGAGAACATAACAGAGGTAGCGAATGAGGTAGTGAATGAGGTAGAGAAGAGGTAGTCTAGTAGGGAATAGTAACTTAAGATGAAGTGTCTCGATGATGTCATCCTTATCAATGATGATGAACTACAGCTAGCTGACTAAGTAACAGACTAACTTCACCTTTACTACTACTGCTGCTACTAGTCTACTAGTCTGCTACTGCTACCACTAGCTAGCTCATAGCTCATTGATGGTGATGGTGACGATGATGAGTCTTGATTGTCGATAACGATCGCTCTTGCCGTGCTGGATTGGATTGGCAAGAACACGCAAATGTTGAGAGTTGGGGAGAGTGAGAGAGAGAGAGAGTGAATGAATGACTGTGTGTGTCTGTGTGACTGACTGGAGATGAGTTGGTCATCATCTTCATCTGTTGGGTCGTATTGTAGCCATCGTCTCTCTCGAATAGACGACTGACTGACTGACTGACTGACTGCCATGCACAGCAACACAGCAGACAGTGACAGACAGACAGTCAGTCATCTAGATAGACAGTGTGCAGTATACGGTATAGACACAGTGTACAGCAGACAGTATACTATAGACAGTGTACAGTGTACAGATAGTAGAGAGTGCACAGTGTAGACACAGTGCACAGTATACTATACAGTGCACAGTGTACACAATAGAGAGTGTCGTCTGTCTTCCTCCTCCAGTGACTGACTGACTGACTGACTGACTGACTGACTGACTGACTGACTGACTGACTGACTGACTGAGTGATAATGATACTGTTATAGAGGTTGTTGTAGATGGTGTTGGTAGTGTTGGTGTGGTAGTCCATCACGGTACCAGCGATTGGCTTTCATCTGATGACGAGGGTGACAAAGGTCGAGCAGCATCGCCTATCCACAACAACTCCTGCAACTGCTGGGGTGGTGGGAGTTGCCGCAGGTTGGCGAGAGAGGGCAGCGGCTGGGGAGGAAGAGGAAGAGGAGGAGGAGGAGGAGGAGGAGGAGGAGGAGGAGGAGGGGCTACCGGGGGGATCATTAAGGCTGCTGCTGCCGCCGGGAGACTTCCAGTCGAAGCTACTGCAGCGGGCAGAGCGGGTAAGACGAGGGAGGGAGGCATCATCGTCATCATCGGTGAGGGCGATTGGCTCAGAGCCAGCAGGGCGAGGGCTGGGTTGTTATCCTCCTCCTCCTCCTGCTGCTTCTGTTGCTGGCCTTGTGTTGTGTTGGTGGCGGCGGTGGGGTTGATTAATTGTTGCATCTGTTGCATCTGCTGCTCCATGGCTAGCGAGGCTGCGTTAAGAGGAGGCATAGGCATAGGCCACAGACCTCCTCCTCCTCCTCCTGACATCATCTCAAGCTGCTGCCTGGCGCTAGACATCATCAAACACTGCAATTGAGCCTGCAGCATCACTGGAAACGTCATCATCTTCACCATGAGAGAGAGCAAGGACTGCATCAGAACACTCTGAGGTGGCTGTGAGGTAGCAGTTGCAGGAGGAGGAGGTGCACTACCACTACTACTGTCACTTGAAAAATGAGAGGAAGGAGGCGATGGAGGAGGAGGAGGAGGAGGTTGTAGCTCTTGTTGAGACCTCGCCTGCAGCATCAACTCCTGCAGCTGCGATAGCAAGAGGTTGGGCCACATGGTGGCCATGGCGGCGATGTTCATGGCGGGTAATTGCACCAAACACTGCTGCTGCTGCTGTCTGTGTTGCTCCTGCATCATGAGGAAGAAGACCTGCTGCAGAGCCAGCGCTGAGGCGATCTGCTCGTTGGACTGGACGGCTTCTTGCGGTGGAGAAGGAGACGAGCTGGTGGAGGAGGAGGTGGAGGAGGAGGAGGATTGTGATGATATTGATAATGATCTTATTGATGATGACGAGGAGGACGAGGAGGAGGAGGAGGAGGATAGCATAGTGGAGAGCTCTGCAGAGTCTTCGAACATTTGCTCTAATATGTCGCGCATCTTCTTCGCCTCACACACTGTGACGACATCACCACTACCATTACCATTACCATTGCTATTGGTATTGCTATTGATGTTGTCATCGTCTTCATGCTCTGCTGTGAGGTCAATGAGAGGACTAGCAGGAGCAGGAGCAGGAGGAGGAGCAGTACAGACCTCCACCTCCTCCTCCTGCTGCTGCTCCTCCTCCTCCTGCTCCAGCACTATCACTATTGCCTCCTCGCTTCGACTTCTCTCTTCCTCGGACAACAGCCTCGGCCGCTTTTCCTTCACTACCTCCTCCTCCTCCTCCTCCTCATTGTCCCCATCTTCTATGGTGTTACCCTCTACGAGAGGTCGCTTCTGGCCGATATCGCCTACCACCACCTCCTCCTCCTCCTCCACCACCTGCTGCTCGCTTTCCAAGCCAAGAGAGTCTCCCTGCCCTTCTCTCTGCTCCTCCTCCTCCTGCTCCACTAGCTTAGCAGGCGATGCCTCAGCCACGGGCACTGCTAGAGGGCTAGAGGCCAGCGAGTCCAAGTCTTCCTTCTCCGTCTCCTCCTCCTCCTCCTCTATACCACCCTTGACAGTTGCGGTAGCAGCTGCCATGCCCATGTCACTTCTCTCCTTCTCAATGGTCCACTGAGCAAAGCGACTGCAAAGGCTGAAGATGTTCTCGTGCAGGAAGAAGTTCCCTCCTCCTCCTCCTCCTCCACCACCTCCTCCTCCTCCTCCACCACCTCCTCCTCCTCCCTCAAGAGAGGCTCTGCACTTGTTCACCGTGTTTCTACCATAACATCAGCAGCAGTAGTAGTAGTAGCAGTAGTAGCAGTTAGGTAATGCAGTAGTGTAGTGTGTGGTAGCAGTACATGGTGTGTCTTACTTCAAGAGGGTGTAGGAGGAGTCGGTAGCGCTGTCAGTGAAGCCTCTGTCTAGATGCTGTCTGCAGCACCGCTCGCAGCAGGGAATGATCACTCCGAAGACCTCCTGGCAGCTCGGGCAGTACGTCTGACAATGCCTCGCACAGTAGGCGCAGGAGGGGTAGGAGGAGGAGGAGGAGGTGGTGGTGGTGGTGGAGGAGGAGGAGGGTAGTCGCTTCAACGGGAAGTGTGTCTGGCGGAAGTGGTAGAAGTGTGTGCACAGCTTCATCATGAAGCCCAGCTGCTCCTTGAAGAGCAGGAAGAAGGTAGTCGGGTCAGCTTGCAGCCTCTTGCCTATCCAAAGAGTCAAATTGCGACTTGCAGGGGTAGCGCCTGTGGGGTTACCCTCGCGCACCTCCTCTCGCACTACCTGCTCCAGCTCACTGAGAGACTCTGCTACTACCCCTCCTCCTCCTCCTCCTCCTCCTGCTCCTTCATACAGCAGGATGACTGATAGCTCTCGACAGAAGCGCGCCATGGCTGCGGTGAGGAGAAAGCCTCCAGCCTGTGGATGATGTTGACGAGGCGAGGCGGCCAGCCCCACAGCCAAACCGCGCAGCTTCTCCTGCAGGTGAGTCACTACCACTCCTCCTCCTCCTGCTCCTCCACCTCCTCCTCCTGCTGCTACCGCTACTTCCTCTCCGCTGCTCGCCGCGCTCAGCAGCCACTGCCAGTGAGTCTTAGCGCAGGGCGTGTGGCAGAAGGACAGGCAGAGGCCGAAGGCTTGCGCGCAGAAGAGGCACTGCTCGCAGGCGATGCCTTGGCGGCGAGTGGCGCGGCACTGCGGATTAGCACAGCGACGTGACTGGCCCAGCCGCACAGTGTCGACTCGTCCCAGCGCCTCGGCGCAGCAGTGGATGACGACCTGCGCCATGAAGGCCAACTGCGCGCAGAAGACAGAGTGCAGGTCAGACAAGACCAGCTCGGTCAGCGCCGACAAGTCCCTCGCATCCACCGCAGCGGTAGCGGTAGCCGCAGTGGTAGCCGCAGTGGCAGTGACTGGTGTTGGTACTTGTAGTGTACAGCTGCTGCCATCAGCTGCCACGTGGTCTCTATCAGACATGATAGAAGAAGAAGACATGTATGTGTCAACAGTGTCGTGTAGTGTAGGTCACTCTAGTATAGTGAGTAGACTGGGGTCAGTGGCCACCAACAGACTGACTAACTACTGACCAACTAACAAACTGATCACTAGACGAGATGAAGAAGCCAAGCCTCACCCACCCAAATCCTGGCTATCTGGCTGTCTGGGAGGGCTCGGTCCGTTGAAGATACGGTGCCCGCTGTGCTGACAACATATTATTATTGTATTGCGTGGAAATTACACAGTGTGTAATTCCTTAACTCGTATTTCAATGCGCCACATCCAGACTAGATCTACAGTACAGGTAGTCTAAGTTTGGGTTTCACTCTCCTCCTCCATTAGCAGCAGCACACAGGCTATAACATTATGTTATCCAGTTATATAATATTATACCATATACAATAGCCCACAGTGTGCTAGCAGCACGTGGTGACCCTTGCAATGATCATTTCAGTTAGAAAGTTATTTCTATGTTATGTATGTAGACTATATATATTTCATCATCCCTATTCAAAATTAACCCACTATGCCCACCAACCGACCAATCAATACCCAGCCCTATCCCTGGACTACCCCCCCCCCCTACTGTAGCACTGTGACGACTACACGCCAGAGCAGCTAGCTATCTCTTCTTCTTCTATCATACAACAACGTGCGCTAGACTAGAGCAAGAAGCTCTCTAAGCATGCAACAAAGCGATGACCCGTTGCTTCAAATCAGCGTCGTTGATTGATTGGAGATAACCTTCCAGGGTCTGTCTGTAGACGGGATTGGAAGCCTTGGTGTAGATCTCCTTCAGCCCTGAGGAGACGATCGCCTTGGTCTCGTCAATGGCGTTCGATGAGTTAGAGATGGCTTGCACCAAGACCGCGTAGATGGCCAGCAAGATCATCGCCTCCTGTCCAGAGAGCAGCGGCTGCAGCGCGGCCATGTTAACGCCTCCATTGAGAGTCAAGAAGGTGTTGCTAGCCTGGAGATTGATCTTCTCGAGACAAACAGCGTGGCCAGAGGTCACCAAGCCCACGATAGTGCGGTAGACGTTAGGTCCCTCAGAGGCATCTCCGCGCAGAGGAAGGGAATTGAGCAGCACAGGCAAGATGCTGGCGTAGGGCAAGCTGGGGTTGATTAACATCATCTTGCAGACTGCGCTGATGGCGTTGTCCACATCGGCTCCCAAGCTATCAACGGTAGCCAAGTTGTCGTGTTGCAAGCCAGCGCCTGCTGCATCAGCTCCGCCAGCAGAGCGCAGGCAAAGGGGATGCAGCCACTGCAGGAAGGCCAGATGATGGTCTGCTAGCTTAGCACCGCAGACTTCAATGACGACATGGAGACAGAAGGCAGTGTTGCGACGCACACTTTCCAAAGGATCGGCAAGGTTGGCTTGGATGATTGGCAAGGCAGTGCTGAGGTATTGCAAGGTGTTGTCTCCCAACTCTCTGAAGACCTCCGCGAGGCAGCCGATGGCCATGGAGCGATCACTGGGAGGGCGATTCTCCTTCGCGAAAGGCAAGATGTAGTTGTAATACTCCTGGAAGATCGGATGGAAGACCTGGGCAGGGAGGGACTGAGCCAACTTGGACAAGAGGTCGCTGACAGAGTCGATCAAGACATGGTCGTGATCTTCTTCTCCCTCCTCGCCTGCTTGCTCTTCACTGTGAACAACCTTCTGACAGATCGCTTGCTGGGTGAGCAGCTGCTTCAAAGCCTGCAGCAAGAAGGCCAGGACAGTGTTGGCAGTTGGCACTTCCTCTCCAGTCTGTTCGTTGAGGATCTCGATGGTGACGGTCTGCTGGCAGGCAGTAGCGCCGAGGTGGTCGAGGATGCCAGAAAGACTCTCGCAGGCCTGGGCGACAACAATCTTGCTGTCGTCTTCAAGGAGGATGGAGAGGGTGGTGGAGAGGATTTGGTTGACCATCAGAGCCGTCTCAGTGTCCAACTCGCGGACTGTGTTCTTCTTATCTGTAGCGAACAGAGCGGTCAGTTGCTTGGCCTGCAAGATGGCCTGAACGTAATACTGCAGAATGCTCACACCTTCTGCACGGATAGCTTCGTGCACGGAAGTGAGGATGTGCACCTCCTTGTTGACCAAGACGGAGAGGGTCTGTGTCAAGTAAGGGTAGAAGAGTGCACCAGTATGTTCGGCAAGAGCACCCAGAGCAGTCAAGGCTGCTTTCTTCGTGTTGATAAAGCCCTCTTCGACTTGCAAGCGAATATCTCCCTCGTCGCTTTCATCATCTTCCTCCTCGCCTTGATGGCCGGCAGCTTCTTCCTCACCATCGTCGTCTTCATCAACAATCTGAATCAACTCAGATTCCTCGATGGTTTGGATGACAAAAGGAACGGTGTCTGCCATCAAATCTCCACTCTGGCCGGCAGGGAGTACAAAGGCGTCTTTCATGCACTTGGAGGCGTTGGCAACATAGACGAAGGCATGTTCCACCAGGCTGGTGTCGTTCAGCTGACTTCCTTGCACAGCGGAGAGCATTCCAGCATGGAAATATGGCGCGAAATGATCGCGTCCCACACCCACAGCAATATGGCCCCAGCATTCAATGGCGCGACCACGCAGTGCGAAATGCTTTGGCTCGGTGAGGAAGAGCATTGGCTGCAAGATAGTGCAGACCGTGTGAGTGAATGGAATGAAGTCAGCTTCGGCAGCGACGGCGGTGGCAGCCAAGGCGGACAGAGCCATCTCTTTGACTTGCTGCTTGTCTGACTGCAGGCGTTGCAGCAGTTTGCCCACGAGAGGCTCCAGGAAAGGTCTCAAAGAGGCAGCTTGGAGGGCCTCACAGAAGTACTCCAAGACATAGCAAGAAGTGCACTGCACAGTGATGAGAGGATCGTCCAAGGCATCGAACATGGCAGGAAGGACAAGGTGGTTGTAGTGGAGAATGTCAGGCTGGCAATGCTCAGAGAACTGTCCCAAAGCGAAGCAAGCACACTCTCTCACAATGCCTTCGGTATCACGCACAGCATGGATGAGATGAGGCAAGATAGCAGCCAAGGAAGTGCGGATAGTATCAGAACATCCCTCTGCAATGACACCCAGCACAGCACAGCCAGCTTTGCGCATGTGAGGCTCCGGCGAAGTCAAGCCCTGAGAGCACAACCCCAAGGCGGTCTCCACGAAGTACTTGGAAGGAATATAGATAGCCATGGTATCAATAATCGATTGAGCAAGACGCTGCACGCCCAAAGCGCTGTCCAGACTGGCCTCATCGTCTTCGTCGTCCTCATCATCGCCGTCAGTATTATTGTGAGGCATGGGCAAAGCAAAGAGAGAGCCAGCACCAGAAGAATGGTCTTGTGCGATGATTTCCATCAAGACAAGGAGGGTAGAAGACACTAAGCCCTTCTTGGCAAAGAGCTTAGGACGATATTGCATAATATCCATCAGAGTCTGTCCAGCGGATTGCTTGATAGAAGACTCGATCTCTTTATGACGAACCAAAGAGACAACAAAGTTCGTAATGGGCTCAATGAAATCATTCAAGAGAGGCTGCTCCAAGCTGACACACTCTTGCAAGACATCCAAACCTTCCACGACCAAGTCTTCATCGCCAGACTTCAAGCGGTTCTCTAACACCTGGAGCATGTGAGGGATGACAGGAGTAAACGCCATGACCTCAGGGCAGTCACCAAGGGTATCGATATAAGCATTCAATGCGCTAATGGCAGCAGAAGAGACGCGGTTGTCAGCATCCTGGCAACCTGCCACGAACATTTGGGCGATGGTGGCCACATGGCCTTTCAGCTGCTCGGAGACATGCTCAGCCAACTATTTCACAAACAGGTAGGAAGGGAAAGAGGTGAGAAGGTGTGCAATACACGCATATAGTCATGTCATGCACACACCTCAGCAAGGAGCTTGAAGCTCAAGGCGCGATGCTTCTCGTTGGGGTCGGAGGTTAAGGTCATTAGCATCGCGAAGAGCTCTTCCCAGCTGCCACCCTTCTCAAAGATAGCCTTGGCAACCACCGCGATAATACCAGCAATGGCTAATCATTCATCCATGTAGATGCAATGAGATCAGCGGGGGTGGGGGTGGGGAGTGGTTGGGAGAGGAAAGGGTCTCACCTGTCGCGACGGCAGCCTCTGGCTCCTGAACCAAAAGAGTCAACAACTCTCCTTTCAACTCTTGTTGCTGTTGAAGAGCATACTTGCTATAGAAAGTGCCCAACTTCTTCTTGAGCAGCAGGGCGGCATGATGGCGGATGGCCACATCTGAGTTCTGCTGCTGATTACGCAATACGAGGATCAGATAGGAGGCATTAGCAGGTACTTTCAAAAACGCCTTCAGGAGCTTCTCTCCTTTCTTGATAGTCTTGCTGTCATTGGCGATGAGCATAGACAACGCCGTGAGGAGGTCATTCATATTTTGAATGGCATGCATCTTCGCTGAAGTATTTTGAATCGTCTCGATAGAAAGGAAGATGACTGGACAAAGCAAGAGCAAGAAAGACAGAAGAGCCAGGTGACCACTAAAATCAAGCTGTGATCTAACTGAGGCAGACGAGCTGAGGTCCCAGAGCACGAGGACGCCAAGCAAAGCGATTGATGGATTGCCAACAAGGCCAAGGCGGAGAGAGAGAGGCTGGGATGGCTGGCGGCCATTCGTCCACTCACAGTCGACTTTTAAACCCAGATAGTCGACTTCTCTCTGAGATAAGTGGCGATTCTGTCTGCGTGTTGAAAAACAGATGGTGCGGTGGTTTTTGTGTCGGACATTCGACGCGTCACACGCACATATGACATTCCTAACTGTAAAACCAGTAAGAGGCATTAGCGTTACTCTGATTCGCTATCTAATCACTTATTCACTTGGTGCCTTGACAATAGCCATCGCATGATTGCCATAGCCACCAAAAACATCCAAAACTTCCGTCCTATCTTCTCCAGCATTGTCGTGGTTAGTGAAGGTGATGCGCTTTGGTTCAATCTGTCTGGAAGATGGTTTGGGATGGCCCAAGATCTTGCTGGCAGCATCTCCTAAGGCGAACAGTTGATGACTGGAGGTGAGGCAGAGAATTGCAGACTTGTTGTCACCCCCCACCACTGCCTTGAGCACCTATGATACCAACAGTCATCACAGATGACTATAGCCAGACAAGGCAACAAAAGAAAACAAAGCTCACCTTCTGTCCGTTGAACTCGGATGATGGAACACGCTTAGGCGTATGAGCGAGTCGAGCGCCCCACATATAGAGATCGCCAGTCTGGCAAACTGCAGTGGAACGAGCATTTCCCGCATGGACCTCGATGAATACGACAGGTGGTCCACTCTGTCCCTTGTTATCCTTCCTGGAGTCGACATTGTAATCAGCATCTCCTTCCCCTTGGAAAACATTCACTTTTCTGGGGTATCCTTCCAGTGAATAGATATCCATGTACGTATCAGACAGGCCCAGCTGACCAGATTGGTTTCTGCCCCAAGCATAAATCGCCCCATTGCGTGTAAGAGCTAAAGTGTGGTCATGGCCCGCAGAGACTTGCACGATATCTTCCTCCTCGAGTGCCTCCACAGGAGTGGGTACCAAGGCATCACTCGAACCGCCATGACCCAAGCGACCATATTCCCCTGCCCCGCAAGTCAAGACCTCGCCATCGTCGGTTAAGAAGACAGTATGGCGATCACCACAGCTCACTTGAACGATCTTTGCACCATAGTTATCCAAGAAGTCAATCAATCGGGGCTCAATGACTGCTTCGCGATCTCCATGACCCAACTGACCTCCTCCGTAGTACCAACTGCCATTAGATCCCCAACTGTAGGCTTTGCCTTTATCATCCACAACAACGGCATGGTGTGTTCCGAGGGAAGCAGAGACAATCTTCTTACCCGGCAAGATGGGCACGAACTCTCTGGAGGCAGGATCCTTCATTGTTGGGAAAACAAATTTCAACAAATCGTCACTTTTCCCACAGGCATAAAGCTGGCCATCCTTGGTCAAAGCAAGAGACATTTCCGCATTGGTATCGAAGGAGAGAAAGTGCTTGGACTTGAGGATGCGACGAGGACGATCTTGAACATATTCCTTGCCAATAAGATCAATCCCCTCGGCCTGACGATAGCAGACAATCAGTGAGGGGCAGGGTATTGGCTTGACGAAAGAACAACGAGGTAGAGTCGGGAGAAAGACTAACCTGGAAGGTGGCATGGCCAAGCTGGCCGGAGATACCATCTCCCCAGGAATAAGCCACTAGGAGGAATGACAAGACACACAATCACAACAGCAATGACAACAACAATGACACACACTAATGAGACACAGCTACTGTCGTTCTAGTGGGGTAATGGATACAAACAGCAGGCATGTGCGTGTGAGAGAGAGACAAATTAAATCAATTTATCTCTATTTCTAGACTATTTCCCATTCTCTTCCCCTGGAGAGATTGATTGGGAGGACAGCAGGGTCAACCAAAGGATAGAGAGACAGTGCTGCACCTACCTGTAGGGTGGCGCTTGACATCTTCGCTTAACTGAGCTCGGATGGTGCCCATCATGCGTAGGCGAGCAAAGTAGCAGGCATTCCCCGCCGCTTTCACTGCTCTAGAACATTGAAGAATTGACCGAGTCGAGGACAGCATTTACTTGTCTTCACTATGGTGATCTGGCTCGTCTGACTAACTAATTGATAGAGTAGCTGACTCAGTGTGGGACTGCGACAGACGTGATTGTTGTTCGTTCCTCTTCTTCTCGATGTTGCAGCACGACCAGCCAGCCAGCCAGCCACTGCCACCCGCCAGGCCAGATCTCCAGGCCAGATCTCCAGACGTTTTTCTCCCTCTTTCCCAAATTGTGACTTTAAAGGGCAAAAGAACGATTTTGACGATATTTAATGTAGAGTTACAAAGATGATAATCTAGTGATAGCAATAGAAATTGTAAGGATTACAATTGACGGTGATTTGATAGTCTAGTGGTCACAATAGACCTTTTCTTCTTCTCTTTTTATCCACCTCTCTTCGTTGAGTAGTAGATACTGTACCTGCTGTAACTACTCGAGGTAGCAGCAGGGGTGGCGTTAACTTAATAAGAATATCACCTGTTAGCATTCCACCACCTCCTGGTCTGTTGTGGTGGCGGAGGCGGAGGTTGTGTTTGTCGCGGTTGTTGTTGCTGTGATGGCAATTGCTGCTGTCCATCTTCGAAGAAGACACTCGCACCACGGTTATTCATGAGTGGTACAGTGCCATTGGGGTTACCACTGCCATTACTGCCTCCTTCACCACCAACTACCACCATCCCGCCAGGCCCCACCTCACATCCGTCCAGCTGCTTCTGGGCGAGGTCTTCAATGTGCTGAAGAGCCGCCTCGAGAGTGGCGAGATAGTAGCCGCACTCGCCGTAGCTGTCCTCGCTGGCAATGAGGTGCTGCATCAGCTCGAGGCAGAGCGGCAGGTGTGGTAGTCCCGAGTGCACAAGGCAGTAGGCCATGAGGGGCAGGAAGTCATCTGCGCTCATCACCTGCACCTCTTCCTCCTCCTGGGCAAGGCGTCGTCGGCCGCCGGGCAGTCGCAGCTGCTGCTCGTGGCGCTGGAAGACATCCATGAAGAGCGAGCCATCCACCGCAGGCCCTCCCTCACCCTCTACCCTCTCCTCGGTCTCTACGCTGTCTTCTGAGCCAGCAGGGACAGGAGAGATCGAAGCAGGAGAAGCAACAGTGTCTTTCACCGCGTCCTCTTTGTTGTGCTCCAGTCGGTCGGGAGGGACCAGAGCTGTTGTGTTGTTACCACTACACGAGGTAGTAGACTCTCCTACTGCTGCCCCTGCAACGGGTACATTCAGCTGCTGTTGCTGCTGTTGCTGGGTCAAGGAGGTGAAGAGAGGACTGGCTACAGCATGGAAAGAGACGCGCTCACTCTCCAATTCTTCTACCGCCACACCAAGTCGAGGGGCAGCGAAGAGCAGGTCTTGGGAAACAGTGGCCATGGCGGCGGTGGTGGTGGAGGAGGAGGAGGCCGGGATAGTGGTGTGCGAGCGACGACGTCGAGAGGTCTTATCTCGCGCAGGCTGTGGGAGATCGGTAGCACAGAAATCCTCTAGCCCTTCCTCCTCCTCCTCCTGCTGTTGAAGCGGATGATGATTACCCTCTCCCGTCAGCTCACCTAACCCTCCCACTGCTGCAATCATCTTGCCAGGAGAAGGAGAGGGTGTGTTGGTGGTAGTCGAGGCGTTGGATCCAAAGCCCCAGCCTGAGAAGGTAAGCGATCTACCCAAAGCCTCGCTGAAGGATTCTCGGCGGGTAGCAGGAGGAGCAGTGGAGGGAGGAGGAGGGGGCGGAGTGCCATAGAGACTCTCTCTGGTGTTGCTCTGAGTGGGGCGGAGAAAGAGGGAGTTGTAGAGGGAGGAGGCAATGCCTTGGGGTAGCCGCCCCTCCTCCTGCTCCTTCTTATTCTCGTCCTCCTCGCTGTCGTCATCGCTCTCACTGCCAGTCTCACTACTACTACTGCTGAAGTCATGGCGAGCATAGGATGCTAGTCCCTCTTCTATCTCTGCGCTGGCACTACCCAGCTCCTTCCACTGTTCTACCACTCCTGCTGCTCCTCCTCCTCCTCCTCCTGCAGAGCCTGTGAGAGAGTTTTCCACCTTCATCATAAGTTGTTGATGATATTGCTGACATTCACGATGAAGTGCAGCGATGCAGTTCGCAGCTTCAACGAGTAATTGGCCTTGGTCAGCCGGTAGGTAGCCAAGCAGAGCCCTGCGCAAGGCAATAATAGTCCTAGGCCAGAGCTTAGCCTTCTGGGCGGCGTAAGTTAGCCCAAAGACTGTCGCTTTGGCTTGGCGGAGAAGGCGTACGGCCTGATTGAAGGCCTGCAAACGAGATGCCATGGCTCGACCGAGCAGGGAGAGAAGAGTTCGTCGCAGAGGAAGGAGCAAGGCTGCTTCAACTTGTCGTCGCAGACAGAAAGTGATGAGTCGTCGCTGGCGATCGGGGGACCAGTCGGGACGGCGGCGTTGGAGAAGGTGAAGCATGGAGGGACCACGCTGAGTCGCAACGAAGTGCTCTACCTCCGCCAAGGCATCGCGCAGGAAGGTCAACACTTCGCGGTAATAGAAGGGATCACCGCCTCCATTACCCCCGCTACCACTATCTGCCTCAGCACTATTGACTCCACTAGTCGGAACAGGGGAGGACATGGTAGAACCTTCATGAGCAGGGGAATTGGCTACTGGGGAAGGAGAAGCAGGAGGTGGAGGACACATGCTGGACAGATCGACAGATTCGACGAATTTGAGGCATTGGATAGCTGCCGGAGAGACGAGGTAGTCATTGAGGTAGAGGTAGGCCATTGTCTCCAAGGCACGCTGATCATCTACCAGGGGAGGATGCAAGCAGTCGATGTGACGTGGTACTTCAAGGAAGACCTGGATCGCTGCTAATCCCTCGCCTGCGGACTTGTCCACACAGGCATAGGTCGTTAACTTATAAAGAAGCTTGCGCAAGAAACTCTCCAAGCCAGACAATCGCGTTTCAACAAGTCGTCGCTGCCCTTGTTGGGAGAAAGGAGTAAAAACTCGTTTCTTCGGAAAGTCGATTTCTGGGAGATAGAGGGTAGCAAGACGACCGCAACGAAATTGTAAAGTCTCGTAAAGAGAATAGAAATCAGAATAGCGCCTCGATACCATCCACTGCAAGCCTGACTCCACATCCTCTACTCTGTACTCATACACAGCAATCATTCATCAGCAGTGTAGACTACACTCACTCTAACTTACTGTTAGCACATACCTGAGGATATAGTGGATTACAGGAGCTGATTGAGGAGGGGTAGAAGAAGCCTTCGTATGAAGGATGCGCACATGCAAAGCAGGGCGTAGACCCTTGGCTTGCATGATATTCCTCTCCAAGTCCATGGCTTCCAGCTGCCTTGAGGCGCGGAAGTAATGCAACGACAAGGCTTGAGATGCTACTTCAAGCACATCGAGGCTACGGCAGCGAATGCGCAGGTCATCGACCATATGGGAGAGAAGAATCTCGAGGAAGTTACAGCGTTCATTCTCATTGAAGACCTAATATCACCATTAAATACAGACCGTGTTAGAAGACGATAGGCAAGGAAACACACACACGCACACACGCGCACACGCGCACACACACGGAGCAATCGCACTAGAGGCAGTTAGCCGTAAGTCAACCCTAACCCCCAAACAAGAGCCCTACAAACCCTACAGATCTTAGGTGACCACCTAAAGTGCGATTCAACCCACACAAGCACAAGCAATTCAGAAGAGTTGATCACCTGCTGTTTTGTGAGAGCGTAGGCCTGTGGCAGCATGTCATCTGCTTGAGGGAAACGATATCCCGGGACCGGATCCGAGCAGAGCGCAGAGCATCTCCACCCCTGGATATGAAGATACTGGGCATGCTTTCTCTCGACCTCTTCGGTCAGAAGAGTCTTCATCGAAGCACTGCCCTGCCTCGTAGGCAAGAAGTTCATGCCGAAAAGCACGTCACCCAAGCGGATACCTACAGAAGCATAATCCAGGCGGTGTTATGGAGAGGGAGTGCAGTGCGGGAGAGAGAAGGCTGGCAACCTGCAGCTTCTGCGGGCCCGGGCACTCCATCGGCACGACGCAGCAAGGAGACAATGAGTATGCCGTCTACAAGGTCCTTCATCCCCATCGACAGTCCGCCTTGGCTGTGCGAGAGGTCGACGGTGACGGAGTAGACGCTGCCCTTGGCCTTCTTCTTGGCCGTGTCGTAGATCGCATGGACGATGCGCATCTCGTCCTCAACCTTCAGGCTATAGGAGGTAGTGACATGGCGAGGGGGTGCGACAGGCTCTTCTTTACTTCGCAGAGGATCTTGTTCCTTCAGCACTCGCACAGACTTCGGCCGTGTGGGTGAGAGAGAGGGACGAGGGAGATCCTCGGAAGGCAACTGCAGAGAGAGGAAGGCAGATGAAGGACTGGAAGGATAGCCATTCTCTCGAGGAGGACGATGCGAGGAGGAAGAAGGAGAAGAAGGCATGGAAGAGGGAATTGCTTTCTCTTCCTCTGGCCAGATCTGGCCCACCCCACCACTAGAAAAGCGATTTAAACCTCCACTTTTCGCAGTTCAAAGGCAGTGTTTGCGCGTGATAGTAATAATAATCTGCTGATTTTGACTTCTTCCAGTCTTATGGATGAGGTGAGAAGAGAATCAAGACTTTCTTACAGCATAAAGAAGGAGAAGGATGTGAAGGATAGGACGGGAAGAAGAAAATTGTCATCTGAGAGAATCCCTCCTGACAGAGTTTACAATAATCACGAGAAGACAACAACCAGCAAGACAGACAACAACACACCCAGAAGATCCACAACACCCAGAAGATCCACA